>MJUU01025076.1:154204-175607 GCA_002080025.1 Modiolus philippinarum
ATTAAACCCTGAATACCGTTTTCCGTTTCTGATTGGACGAACGTTAAATATCAAATAGCGATTTCCGTTTCGCGTTTGTCATTGGCTAAAACTATGAATAGCGTTTTCGCTTTAAACTCGAATTAACGATACCGATCGGAAACTATGGGTTTTCGTCGCAAACCCCTAGCTTCCGTTCAATTTTAATCGAAAACTAGGGTTTTCGTCGAAAACTATGTATACCGATCGGAAACCCATAGTTAACGTGCGGTATACCTAGTATTTCGCACGAAAACCCCTAGTTTCCGTTCGAAATACTAGGTATACCGCATTTTTGTTACTATCGCGTGCCATAAAGGAGTAACCTCTCATCAGCAGCATTAAAATCAAATAATATGGAAAGCCATAATCCAAAGGTAGTCCAAAAAGAAGTACTCATTTCCAAAAATATCGAAATGGGAAGCCAAATCCAGTACCAAGAACATCTACCGAGTGCAATACAAGGAATGAAGCCTCAGTATTTTTAAAGGGTTAGAATTTTGATAAAAACAGTAAATTTCTATTATACGCAAGGTAAACAAGTCTGACTATCGGCTTGTGAATACCCTCGGGAACCTCTGGTCCACCAGCGGTGGCATTGGCCCACTGGTTCAAAGTACAAAAAAACGAAAACATACACACGTGGCATATATTTATTTTATTCCTAGGGACACTTACCAGACAACATCTTACTAGATTTTCGACAGAATTCGAGCATATTTTGAAAACGGCCTAATGTACGAACAAAAATCGTCGCCTAAAAGGCCATAATTCTTTTTAAGCTGCTTTAATCATTGTCCTTTTCTTAATCTTGTTATTACGTATAGTATATTTATAATTTTAAAAGTAATAAATAAATATTGATAGGTTGCTTAAGTAATAAATAAAATATTAATATGTTGTTTGTTACATGTTTTTGTCGATACAACTACACAACTAATTCCGTTTTTAATTTTGCAGAATGAAATACCGTTGAATTTTTTTTAGAGAATTAATCTAGATACAGGTAAGAATTTACTTAATATGTATATTAAATCTATAACACTCAAAATACAAGGTATTTGAAACGTTCGGGTACAAGAAGGCCCTAGAAGACTTTTCTATACGTCCCCAAAAGGGGGCTTCACAGAGTTGTGTGATGACGTCTTACGCCAATAAATCAAAGACTGACTGATACGGAAGCACTCAGGAATTATGGGTTATTGATTGAAAGGGAATCAGGTTAATTAAAACTCGGGTACTTCGCCCTGAGAGGATATCTCATATGGATACACTATCATACTTTCAAATTTGGGCATTTTATTTATTTATTTATTTACTTATTATTTCAAAATGTTCTTCTGACCATCCTGTTTATAGCGCCAACATCTCAATTTTTTTTATGTGTAATAACAAAAGCGTTGTTCCATTACTGGATTTTATCACTGTTTGTGGAGACGTTGTCTAATGTACATTTACTCCATAGATTTACATATATATAGAAAAACCTAGTATATAAAAAATAGAAGAAAAAAAGAAAAGAAATCTTACATTCCTTGTGAAAACAACATTTTGTCATAGATTATATTTTCTTTGGATAAGAAGTTGCTTTAGACAGCATTATCAAGAAAAAATTTAGTTTCGCCATGATCTGTAAATACCATCAAAACAGGGTTGAGTTAAAAGGATTTAAGTTGTTTTACACCAATTGTCACCCTCTCTGTGGTATAAACTGTTTTATATCAAACTTACATCTTCTCTGTAGTATTAGTTGAGGTATCAACAGTTTTCATACAAAAAGGTATTCTGTTTTAGATAAAAACAAATACCGAAGTTACTGTTAATTTTGTTTCTGCATATGCGCATTTCGACAACTTATGTCTCTTCAGTGCAGATAAAATCAAAACATTTAGAAATCCATAAACCAAAAAAAACGAGTAAATTGATATAGAACCAATAGGACCCATATAGAAAAACCAATATATCTGTACAATTCAGATATTACAAGTTTCAAAACAAAATCGTTTTCTTAGTTGTTGAGTACCATCGGGGACTAACAGACAACCAGCAGAGGCATCGACCCATTGGTAATATATAGTTTCCATAACGAGAACTAGTTGATTATGAAATTTCTCACATCGAGTTAAATAAATTTTGCAAATGTTTGAAAGCGAGGCTTGCCGAGCTTTTAAACATTTGAAAATTTATTTAACGAGATGTGAGAAATTTCATAATTAACGTGTTTAAGTTGTGGAAACTATTTCTCTAATGACTGGAGGAAAAACACCGAGGATTGTATTCCGAATAAATTTGGCGGGAAATGTCTCGAAACTTGTTCTCCTCTCTAGAGAGGAGAACAAATGTTTCCACACCGTTCAGGAAATGTGAAAACTGGATAGAAATTAGAGAAATAGTTATAATTTGATATAAATTGACACCCTTTTAAGTATCTATGGTTTTCTATGAGTGTATCGCTACTGACTACTGTAAACGTTGGTATTTTCGCGTGGGGGTAATTTAAGCTACATTTGTGGTCAAGGAAAATCCCCAAAAAGAATTGGTTTTGAAGAGTGTATTGAATATGTTGAAAAGCATTGTCAAATTTGAAAAGCTTAGACGTAGAGGTTGTCGAGTTAAGAAACTTGAGATTTAAAATAGTACGGAGATATACAAATTGTAATTTCATATTTCAAATTTTTCAGAATGTGTCTTTTATTTTTGTATCTGAATGATGATGATAGCCATGATGGGTATAGGATAATTTTAGCCAGTAATCGTGATGAGAGTTGGGACAGACCAACACAGAAGTTATCATTTTGGACAGATCACCCAGACTGCATCAGTGGTATGCTATTCAAAACCTTAAAACTCCCATTATTAGTGTCAGATAGTGTCGTTCCCCCCAAGAAAAAACAAACAAACAAACAAACAAACAAAAAACAAACAAAAAAATCAAGGTACCGAAGAAGTATAAAATGGATGCATGTTATGACAAGAAATGGCGTCAAGATTCAACTATATATAACGTTCAATACACAAGACTTCTAATTTTAGTCGTCTGGAATTCTTGATTCACAGATGAGAATAATATATTCTTACACCGTCGAAAATGCAAGATAAAGAAATCTCAGACACATCCCAGAAGGTAAAATGTAGCAGACGTAGCGTTTGTCGACATTTAGCAGTAAATTTTGCTCAAATTGACTTTGAGATACACAAAGATCTTTATTTAAGGCCTCATGGTGACTACAAGATGAAAATCAACAATAAAATATTCAACAGTTCTGTTGATTGGTTCTACCAGATATTATCATGTTCTGTTGCTTGGTTCTACCAGATATTATCTATTTCTGTTGCTTGGTTCTACTAGATATTACGCGGACTTTCTCTTATGAGCATTTAATCCTGCGTCCTTTAATTGCTTAATACTTCATATTTCTCTGAGTCTTGCCAATTGAGAGCAACATAGAAATCTTACCTGACGGTAAAGGAAAATTCTAAATGGCACATTTTCAACGGCATTTTATTATTATTCTCACATTTATGGGCAAAAATACAATTTTGTACCATCAGGCTACAGTTGACATTCGCTTCTTGCATGGGACTTAAGGATGGTCACTCCTCATATTTTTGAAATTGTCTCTGACATTCATACCTCTTTGAGTTTATCAACCACATGGCATTTCAAAATTTTGCACAGTGACCCTCTCTTTTCTTTTCAAAATATGATTGAATACATCTTTTATAGGCTATTTTAACTCTAAACATTCCCTCTTTGAATTTGAAAAGTTTATTGTCTTAATGCAAATTGAATGAAAGGTCTAGCGAACTTCGGTTTCCATCAAAGATTTCAAACGCCTATCTTTCAAAAACTTGCGCACTGACCTAATATTTTCGGCTTAAAAATGATATATGGTCGATGCACTGATAAATAAAAATGTATTAATACTAAAACCTTGATATAATAAACTTGAGGAGTGACCTTCCTTAAGATAGATTGACACTAAGTCTCTTATATTTATATCCATGATATTTTGCTAAAAGTTTGCTCAATTGAAGAACGAATCCTACCAACCCGAAAGCTGTAAAAAAAAAGAGTATGGGTCACCTTGCTTGTTTTTCTAAAATAGAGGTCAAAGTTTGCACATTTTTAGACATTTTTTTTCACCTAAATTTACGGAGAATGCACGGGGAAAAGATGGAAAGGCAATTGTCAGCTTAATAGAAATGAACCCTTTATCCATGAGAACTTTATATATTAAAACAGATAATTTATGATATGATATTTTGATAAAAATGAAAAAAATGTATATGTCACCATGCTTTTAATGGAGATATTTGACGAAGTATCCGGAATGAACAGTATTTACGGGAAAAGGGAAATAATTCATCGCAAAATGAGAAACATAGGAAGTCAAATAACTGCTCCGGCCCGAAAATCAAACATTACCTGTATCCGACTCTTTATTTTTAAAATCCCCTTTTGAATTGCGCAGCACAACAGTGTCTATCTACCTTAAATTACGTCATCACACATTTCTAATTTTGTTATATCGATAATTTCGAACGGACCGTCACGCTTTCCCATGACTTAACCTCCTCCTTTATTGTTGGATTTAGGAATTTTATTGTTTATCAGAACTGATGCTTTCATTCTGTTGGACATTGAGCTTTCGGAATTTTGGTTGAGATGAAGAAAAAAGAAGGGTCAAATTTAGCACCATTCATATGAATCAAACTCCTGCAATATTTTCTTGTTATAAAATTGCATAGCATCCGTAGGTATGCAACAAAAGTTTTCAGATTTGTAATTTTCCTGAAAGTGTCTAATAATTGAAACTTCTTTCCCAAATGTCTGCATACGGTCATGTATTTTTCACATTGATTTTTTATCAGACACAATTTTGAACACAAAGAAATAAAAATTATTATTCTATTTTTGTTAAATTTTCCGCGGGGAAAACTGTATTTTTCGGTGGTGTATTGAAAACTTGCAATACCTTTTTTCTTTTTCTATTCATTTATTTATTTATTTATTTATTTTATTTTTTTTAGTAACTCCAACATGCAAAGATTTGTCTGCAGCTGATTTGACCTACCAAATTATATCACAATGATTATGGTTAATTCAAATTTTCTACGTAAAAATACTGGCTGAGTACCTATCCTCTACATTGCAGACTTGTTTTTATATTGTTGAGAGACTGGTTTTTTAGGGACTAGTAAAAGATCATAAAATAAAAGTTGCTAGATCCTTCAATCTCTCTACAGATATGCTGATGATGTTCTTTCCATCAATAACGCACCATTTGCTAAATGGATCCAATAAATATTCGACCAGAACTAGAGATAAAGAAAACGACAAAAAACCACTAGATCTACATCTTTTTGGACTCACATCTCGAATTTGACAAAAATAGTCATCTCAGTACAAAACTGTACGACAGAAGGGACGATTTTGATTTCCAAATAATGAATTTTCCTAATATTCCAGCTATCCCTTCTTAACGGATTTATGGTGCACAGTTGATTTATGACGCGAGCCCAGCTCAAATTATACAGACTTGCTCACGAGATATAGTTATCTCCGAGACGCCTTATAATTAAGGCTTCAAAAATTGCGTTCAATACAACCATTATACAAAAGGCTCTCAAAAGTCTATATTGCTCACCTTGGCCACGGCTAATATGGACAGTTCAAATAATCTCAATAATAAAGGGCTTGATTTTCAATTATGTTGATAGACTTTGATGTTATTTGCTTCATTTGCTGATGAAACCGTTTTGGGTGGGATAAAAAGTTAATGATCGCTTTTATAAAATCACCAAAAATTGGATCAATTAAGGGCAATAACTCCCATATGAGTATATGGATTTTCCTCAAAATTGGCATGTGGGTAGATCTTGATGCGCAAAACCTTTTTAATATTCAACTTTAACCTCTATCACAAACTGTTTTTGAAATAGAAGACGAAATATATAAAATCAAGAAAACATTAAACAATAAAAGGCAGTAGCTCCTACATGGTTATTTAGATTTTCTTCAAAATGGCATGGAGGTATATCTTGGTATGCGGAACATTTTTGCAATTTAAACTTTACCTCTATCTCAAAGTGTTTTTGATATATAAGACGAAATGTACAAAATTACGAAAAATTTGACCAATAAAGGACCAATACTCCTACTGGGGATTTACGCTTGTCTTTAAAAGTGGTCTTTGGGTAGATCTGGTTATTGTAAACACTTTTGCAACATAAACTCAACCTGTATCTCAACCTGTTTTTGAAATAGAAGACGAAATATATAAAATCACGAACAATTTGACTTATAAAGGACAATAACAGCTACATTAGTATATTGATTATCTTCAAAATTGGCATACAGGTATATCTTTAAATGTTTAAAAAAAATTTTTTGGTGAAAACTTAATCTCTATATCAAACAATTTTAGATTTGTAAGACTAAATAAAGAAAAAAAGTCCAATGTAGGGCAATATCTCCTACAGTGGTTTTTAAATTTCTTCAAAATAGGCATGTGGGTAGATCTTTATATCCTTAACATTATTGCTACGTAAACTTTATCTCTATATAAAACTGTTTTTCAAACACATGACTCCTATAAGGGTATATACATTTTACTCGAAATTGGCATTGACTTCAAGATGAAGAACTACAATAATAGTGTTGTTCCTTTCCTTGTTTTACCATGTATTTGTAGAGACTTTGTCTCATGTGTATTTACTCCATATCCTTCCATTCAACATGGAGGTAGATCTTGACACTCTGAACATTTTTTGCAATTTAAAGTTAACCCCTTTCTCAAACCGTGTTTGATATATAAGACGAAATATATAAAATTACAAAAATTTGACCAATAAAGGGCAAAATAACTGTTACATTGGTATTAAGATTTTCTTCAAAATGGGCATGTGGGTAACTCTTGGTGTGATTAACCTTTTGTCAATTTAAACTTAACTTTTATCTCAAACTGTTTTTGAAATACAAGACGAAATATAAAATCATGAAAAATTCGACTTATAAAGGGCAATAACTCCTACAAAGGTTTATTGATTTTCTTCAAAATTGGTATGCAGGTATATCTTGATATGGTGATAAGTTTTGCAATTTAAACTAAACCTCTATCTCAAACTATTTTTGATATATAAGATATATAAGACGAAATATTGCATTACGAAAAAAATGACCAATGTAAGGTAAAACCTCCTACAGCAGTACTTAAATTTTCTTCAAAATTTGCATGGGGGTAGATCTTGATATGCTGAACATTTTTTTGCATTCAACCTTAATCTCTATCTGTTACATTTTTAAAAAAAAAAATAAAAAAAAAAGAACGCAAAAATTTACAAAAATTATACAAAAAGGGCAATAACTCTAAAATGGGTATCAGATTATCTGCAAATTTGCAGGTTGAATAGATCTTGTCATCTTCATCATTGTTTGTACTCAGTAAGATTTTTTATATCTGCAATGGTTTTTCGACTTGACAAAAAACAGTAATTTACCCTAATGTCCTATTTTTAGTAACAGCGGTAATGTTGTTTGGTTCTCGGACCCACCGAAAATTTTTTTAAACTAAATACCCATGGTAATGAACCAAGCCAAGTTTGGTCTAGATTGGTCCAGTGGTTTCAGAGAAGATTTATAAAAAAAAAGTTTACATCGGACGGACGGACGGATGGACAACGGACGTTAGGTGACCGCTAAAGCTCACCCTGCCAAAGACAGGTCAGCTAAAAAGATCTTTAATAGATATCAGTCCCTTATGGAAAAATTTGGACCGAACTCTGATTCATGATCCTTTTTTTATTTAGAACTGGGATGATCATGTTTTAACTGCTCACGACCTTTCAATGGGAATTGCTGTTAAATTGCTTCCGCCACTTCTGCAATGGAAAGGGGGATGTCGGCATGCCATAAAACCAATTTAACTCACCATTGCTTTTGAAATGCCCGTACCTAGTGTTTAGATTCCCTGTATAGTCAAAACCTGTTAACTTCAACTGACCCTTTTAAGTATTACAAGCAGAAACATGTGCAAGTAACATTGGGTACCTGATAATATATGGTACTTAGCTAGTATAGCTACAATCATTACAGCCAGAGAACTGTGCAAATTTGAATACAAAGCTTTTCCTATATTTATAGGTAGAGATCTGACACCCGGACGGGAAGGAGGAACATGGTTGGGAGTTTCAAAGCAGGGAAAAATTGGAATACTTCTAGATATTTTAGGTGAAAATGATCCTTGTCACAATGAAACCGCTTTTCATGCTGTAAAAGATTCTTGTAAGAAGGGAAAAGGTTATTGTTGCTTTTTTCATTACTGAAGCCTATAGATAAATTTGGACATACGGGATACCAAATTTGCGAGGAGGCTAAACATTGCAATATCATTAGTAATCGTATGGAAAAGATCCGAGTATAAAATCGGATTTTCTAAATGCACATCTTTGAAATCAATCTTCATAAGATTTTTAGCATAACACATCCATCAAATAAAATTTGAGAAACAAAATGCAATATATAAAAGCATCGAAATGTGTTTGATTTCCCATATGCTAGACGAAAAAACTAGAAACCACCACCGCCTGAATAACTTCCGGTTTGGTTTGTTTTCATAATAACCCCGTTCCTTGTCCGTCTGTCCGTCCGTCCGGTATATCTTTTGTCAAGGATTTCTCAGCTTGTATATGTAATAATGATTAAAAATGTGGTCTGAAGCTTTAGTTTGATGAGTTGTACCGTGTGTCCCCTTTTGAAGTCGGTAACTTATCTACTTACTTTGATTTTTTCCCCATAATAGCAATGAATTGAAATTTTTCCTCAAGGATTTCTCAGCATGTGTATGAAGTAATGATTTGATATTTAGTGTGATGAGTTGTATCGTGTCTCCCCTTTTGAAGTCCTTAAATCATTTACTTCTTGTTTGACGATACCTTTGATTTTTTTTTCTTTTATAGCCATATATTGAAATTTTTCATCAAGGATTTCTCAGCTTAAATATGTAGTAATGATTTGACATTTGCTGAAGCTTAAGAAAAATGAGTTGTATCGCCTCCCCTTTTCAAGTCCATATCTCGTCTACTTCCTGTTGGACGATAACTTTGATTTAATCCCATTTTAGCCATATATTTAAATTTTTCGTCAAAGATTTCTCAGGTTGAATAAGAAGTTATGGTTTGATATTTGGTCCGAAGCTTCAGTATGATGAGTATCGTGTCTCCCCTTTTCAAGTCCATAACCCATCTACTTTCTGTATCACGGTAACTTTATATCTGAAATCTCATGTTGGAGTTATTGCCCTTTTTCAGTTCAATTTTCTAAATTTCATTTTTTTTTTTTAATTTATTTCTAAAAGTGTAACAGATAGAGGTCAAGTGTAAATTGCAAAAAAGGTTAAGGATATTGAAGATGATGAAGGTCAAGTGTAAATTGCTAAAATGTTTGCCATGCTGTGGAGACTTCAAAACCGGCGTAGAAAATTGTTCATTGACCGCCATTTTCAAAATGGCCGCCAAAAAGGCGGGAAAATTCAGCATTGTCCGATTTCAATGAAATTTGGTTTCAAAATAGATATTGATGTTGCGATTTCAAAACAGATGCTGAAAATTGTTCGTTGACCGCCATTTTCAAAATGGCTTCCAAAAAAAGGCGGGAAAATTCAACATTTTCCGATTTCAATGAAGTTTGGTTGCAAGTGGATATTGACCGATTTCAATGAAATTTGGTTTCAAAATAGATATTGATGTTGCGACTTCAAAACAGATGCTGAAAATTGTTCGTTGACCGCCATTTTCAAAATGGCTTCCAAAAAAGGCGGGAAAATTCAACATTGTCCGATTTCAATGAAGTTTGGTTGCAAGTGGATATTGGTGTTGCAACTTCAAAAGAGATGCTGAAAATTGTTCGTCGACCGCCATTTTCAAAATGGCCACCAAAAGAGGCGGGAAAACTCAACATTGTCCAATTTCAATGAAATTCGGTTTCGAAGAGGATATTGGTGTCGCTACTTCAAAACCCGTGTTGAAAATTGTTTGTTGACTGCCATTTTCAAATGGCTGCCCAAAAAGGAGAATTCAACATTGTCCGATTTCAATTAAATTTGGTTTCCAAATAGATATTGATGTTGTGAATTCAAAACTGATATAAAAAATTGTTCGCTGACCGCCATTTTAAAATGGCTGCCAAAAAAGGCGAGAAAATTCGACATTGTCCGATTTCAATGAAATTTGGTGTCCAAGTAGATATTGATGTCACTACTTCAAAAGTGGTATTGAAAATTGTTTGTTGACTGCCATTTTCATAATGGCCACCAAAAAGGCGGGAAAATTCAACATTGTCCGATTTCAATGAAATTTTGTTTCCAAATAAATATTGATGTGGTAACTTAAAAATATGGTTTTAAATATTGTTGTGACAATATTTGTTGTGACAGCTTTTTACAAAATTATGTCTCAACTTCAAAACTGGTGTTGAAAGTGGTCCTTAGCAAGTACGCTTTTGTCAAAAAAGCCCAACAAAGAAATATAGTAAAACAAGATCAGACTTTAATACATTTCAAGATATTGGCGGTACGTGTTTGAGCTACAAAAGTTTGAGAGACTTAAGTTCAGCTTTATAACTTACAATGTTAGCTTGATTGTAGCAACTGAAAGCCGGGTGAGCGATAGAGGCTCCTGGGAGCCTCTAGTTACTTTACCCCGTTAATTTTATATGTTTTGTAATTACTCTTCTTGTTGACAATTCATTTAACCCTTTTCTGTACTGAATAGACATTATTTGTTGAAATGGCCAAATGAAGAAACCAAATTTACAGTAAGTTTGGTATTTGTTACCACTGGATCCATGTCACTGCTATTAGACTGTTAGTCCTCTAGGGTATTCAGTAGCCCAGTAGTCAGTACTTTGATACTGGTCAGAAAGTCGATTTTGTTTGGAAACGCTCAACACCTAATTTTTGTAAATTATTTGAAAACTAAGTAGTATATACCTTAAGCAAAGCTCTGTCCTTAGCTAATTTTGACTTTCCATTTAGATTAAATTGGTTATGCGCTCTCTCAGATTTTAAACATGTGAGCTTATTTTCCTCGTAATGTTTTATGTGCACTAATGAAAATGGCCATATGCAGAAACAAAATTTACAGTAAGGTTAGTATTTGTTATAACACCACTGTTTCTGGAAAACAATTCACTATTTATGCGGATTCAAATTTTTAATAAAGTCAGCATTGTATATGTCCTGACAAGTCAATCTTGAAAATAAGGGCATAATTCAACAAACGATTCAACAAGCATTGTTATTAGTGCTAAGTACAAGCTTACATAAAATGTGGAGATGAGTATATGCAGAAATTGAATTCACAGTAACTTCGGTATTTAGTTATTTGTTACCACTGGACCGATGCCACTGCTGGTGGACTGTTAGTCCCTGAGGGTATTCACCAGCCAAGTAGTCAGTACTTCGGTGCTGACCCGAAAGCCGATTCTATTTGAAATCTTACAATATCTAATTTTTTGTAAATTTTGTTGAAACTAAGGAGTATCTCCCTCATGCAAAGCTCTGTCCTTAGCTGATTTTGGCTTTCTATTTAGATCATATTTGGTAATTTGTTCTCTATCAGTTTTTAAACATCTTTGACTTTATGGTCTTCCAAACGTTTAGATTTTATCTGCACTGAAGAGACATAAGTTGTCGAAATGCGCATATGCAGAATCAAAATTCACAGTAACTTCGGTATTGAGTTATTTGTCCAATCAAAACTAGCGGTATAAACTACCTCCTGGTCATATAACTCCTGATCATATATCGCTAAAAATAATAATTTTTACATTACGATAAATTTCAAGCCATTTTTATTTTCACGATAGCATGTTTACTTACACATGAAAGTTTTTATCTGAGAAAATACTAATTAATTTATTATTTTTTTTTGTTTTAGCGTTGCAAATATCCCCGTTGTCGACCCCAAAAATTAACATAGAGAAGCATATGTACATTTTGTCGTTCATAGAGATCGACAAGTGTTGCAGGAAAAAAATAATTAATATGCAGTTTTTTCAAATTATCGTGCTTTTATTTTGCATTTGTATGGCTTGATGCAATTAAAGAAATGTTGACAAACCAGATTACCATTTTTTCACGCCCCTCTTCGATATGTCACGTGGTCAGCTTTTGTAACACCTATTCCAAAACTGCTTAGCCTACATAGCGACAATCGGAATGAAAGACATAACTTCTATACCAATATTTTACCGGTATTTTGTAGAAACAATCACTGAAACAAAAGCTAATACAGAAAAAAATGTCTGGTATTATATCATCATATATTATATTACATGTGATATTAAAATCCGAACCAATCAAAGAGCATGGAGATTCGTGAGGACTTCATTTTGATTTTATGGCAAATTACTTCATACGGAAGATACTGTAAAATTAGTTTATGTCAATTTCGACAGCTTTTGTCTCGTGACTGACATGACTACGCCTGTCAGACACAGGTTTTCAACTTTTTGAGAATTCTAACATCATTCAAGGCATTTCAGCTCTATTCACTTTTTTATACAGGACATTTGGTAAATGGATTTCTAACAAGCACGGAAAGCGGAAGCGATTATATACACAGAGTGTTTAAATCAACTTCGAATTTCTACAATTCATTCAACCTCATCCTAATCGATCAAAGGTGGGTTAAGTAATTATATAGATATACTCGTTCGAAATTTACTTATAAGTGGATTTTTTTTTAATAAAATTCCAAAAGCACACAAGTTTTAATAAATACTGTTTATTATACTATGGTCGGATTATGGAGATTTAAAAAATATATGTTTTGCAGTTGCCAAAATCAGCATGGACAATAAAAAAAAACAAAAGAAAAATTATTATAGAGACTATTAGTTTTAAGACAAAACAGGTAAACTGTAAATTGTTTAAGCATTATAGTGTTATAAGTCCACTTGTTTTAAGTTAGAGATAACGATACAATTCAGCTCATTTCATGCTGTCCTATCCCCTTATGCCAGACCCCTATGATGAAAGTGAATTTTTGTATGATTTTCAGAGTATTGCCGATGTTATAGTTAAGTAAGTGAAACCGAACCGTCAATCCAAAACGATAATTGAAGGTAAATAGCAAGTCTGAAAAACAAAGAAAAAGAGACACAACATAAGTACGGCACAGAAAGGAAAAATGAACACACACAAACACACATATAAAAATGAATAACACAGACTCAATAAATACCATGGGTTAGATCAGATGCACCGGTAGAGTACGCATTTCCTGTTTCTTCCAAGAAACTCGCCGTGTTGAACATGTCAAATCCCGTAGTAAGGTCGAAGCCGGTAGATGAAACAACATTTAAGCTTTTTAAGGAAAAGACATGTTGTAATTTTGGAAACAGATATCCCACAGCGATCCACAAGATGGTGGAGGGATGACTTCAAGTTTTTGGTAACATACCCTTGTTTAAGTAGCCTATTTGTGAGCATCCGGGCTCCATTAGAAAAGCAGAATGATGCATCATGTACATCCCGGTAGGTAAAACGTTGCAAAGTTCAACGCAACAAGTATTACAACTCCAGGACTAATAATATTTTTAAGTGTTTAAGGAGGTTGCTCCTCAAGTTTTGGGATTTTTGTCATCTTTTCGGAATCCTCGGGTTTTATCCATTTAAAATCATTATAATTTTTTGCCCATTGACCCCTTATTTTTTCCATAATTTCATTTTATACATCTTTGTGAGCATTCTGTAAAAATTTCATTGAATTCTATTTATTTTGTCACATTCATTCATGGTCATTCCTTAATAATGTTAATCCTATGAAAAATTAGAGAAGTTCGGTTTCCCGCCAAATTTTCAGTCACTTAAATCTCAAAAACTAGATCATCAACCTATCAATTTTTTTCACTTATTATTTTTTTTCTTTTTTAATTTTCTAACAAAAAATCATGTTTATTTGAAATCCTATTTATTTTCAAATGGAGAACCGAACCCCCTTAAGATGTAAAACTTTGAATATAAGAATTTTACATCAGCCAAAAATATATCTTACAGTAAGATCTTAATCTTAATCCTTACGTTATCTTAATCCTTACGTTCTGTTACAAGATACAGATTTATACTACTCATAACTTTTACCAAAGACATGGGTAATCATCATACTGTGTTATAGTCTGTAGTTTGAAAGAACGACTTGCGTACAACGTTTGTTCTTAAGAACAAGTTGCTATCCAAGGGTGTAATTGAAAGAAAGATTAATAAACACAGACATTATACCACACACTTAACGCATCAAACAGTCATGTGACAGACTTCATTCTTGAGTTCTGTCCTGTAAAGTTTCATCAAATTCTGAGCACTTTGCAATTTCTTGCCTTTTTCTGTTTACGTGACATTGATCCCCAAGTTCATAATTCATACAAGGTTATAAATTCGGCTTTTGTTAGGCGAAAAATTTTGTTAAATCTTAACAAATTCTGAGCATGTTGCTATTTCCCTGTTTTTTTCTCTCTTTTTATGGCAAAGGTCGTCAACTTGAAAACTTGGAACAAAGACACCAATTTTTCATGTCAGGAACACTTCTTGTGAAATTTCATTTAATTATGAAGATGTTTGCTTTTCCTTTCCGTTTCAATAGCCATTTTGAATTTTCAAGACCAAAAGGATTGTTTTTTCAACTGTATATATCATACTTCGAAGATTCATGAGGTTTGGATCAACGTTGTCAACAATTGGTGTAAATAAGCGTTCTATACATCCAAGATAACTGTCCTGTAACATTTTATCAAATTTGTTGCGCTTTGAATTTTCCCGTATTTTTTTACGATTACAGCTTCCTCCTGTAAATTTTTAGACCAGAATAATTTTGTTACAAGCTAGGTTGCCTGATAGATTTGGCCAATTCTGAGCCATTTTTAATTTTCCACACTTTTTGGATCAAAAGTCAACCTGTGCCATCTTGAAATTTGAAGACCACAACGATTATCTTAACATCTGGATCTTTAATCTAATAAAGTTGATTGAGGTTTATATCACCGTTATCCAAGTGATCGGTTGGACAAACTTTATGTAGAAAATGGAATAATAATACTATTAACTGGTATAAATTGTGTTTTGATGCAAACATTAGTAGTCTTTTATCGTAAATAGTACGCTTTAGTAGAGTTCTGCAATTCTTCACAATCATTTCGTAAGGTCCTATTAAATTCTAACCACTATGAATTATCTCGCCTGTTTTCTGTTTCCGTGGCAATGTGTGCCTCTTTGATAATTGCAAGACTAGAAATTAGTACAATTGCTAGACACCTTTTTGTTAAATTTCATCCAATTCTGAGTTCTTATGATTTTCCTATCCGTTTCCGTTCCAATCACACAGATGTCCATTTCGAAAATTAACAAGCAAAAGAATCATCTTTCGAATCTGTATTTATCATTCTGTGAAGTTACATAATCGAATAATAATAGAATAAATAAATGAAGGATATATTTACCTTTTGTTTGACTGTCTTTATAGTACTGGAAAGTCCAGTGGTGTCATGTGTACCAATTTTGATGGCAGTATTTCTATCAAGGACATTTCAAGTGGTAAGATTACTTATGCTGAAAAGAAACTATATCGAATGGAGAGAAAAAAGATATCACCATAACAAAACTGTAGACACCACAGACAAGCTATATCATTATATAAATAACCATGACAAACAGGTAAAACCACAGATATACTTTACCTTATAAATCTTATTTTTGTTACCTTTTATTGAACAAACATGGCAATAAGTAGAAAAACTACGATTTTCGTAAGGAAGTAGTTTTTACGAAGCATAGTCAACATGACAGAAAAAGAAAAACAGAAAAACAAAAATATCAAAGTAACTGTGTATTTAGTTTCTGAATATAGTCATTTCGACAACACAAGACAGTAGAATACCGAGGGAGCAGTGCACAAGATTGATAGGTTCTAATACAAGACCATATAAGAGATAAGGGATATCTTCCACGAGTGTGAGAAATTCCGTCTTTTCCAGAGTGAATTTCTCACACTAGTGGAAGATATCCCGATCTTTAATTTTGGTCGAGTATAAGAGCCTATTTCTTCCGTAAAATACAACAACAAACCCGAAAGAAAGTAAATCTTGCCATTTTTTGTGGAGTTCTCAATTGTGACGTCAAAAATCCATGGAGTTGATTGTGGCAACAATTGTGACGTCGAACAAATCGCAACGTGGGATTGGACGTTTACCCGTGTAAGACAGCTTCACGCGATCCTGTCTTCTATGGGCTGTCTTACACGGAAAATATCCATTCACGGAAGAATACATAAAGCAAAGTCCGGAGACAATGTAAAAACGAGAAAACCAGAAACTAAAGACACTAGACACCAACAAAACACACAAACAATACTAATACAACATATGCTATGGAAGGTTGAGCTCATTCTGCTCCGTATACAGCAACATGTCAAACTGCCAGTGGGTCAGTCAATGGTTTGGTCACAAGTGGCATCCCGTTCCAAGTCGGGAATATGACGGCTTGCCAAAAATGTTCTGTGTTGGAATGTGTTTCCCTGATTCTGCCGTATGCTATACGGATTTTCCTCACCTATCTCTCCCTTTGATCGATTCGGACTTTTGTTGTCACTTTTATTTATTGTCAAATTCAGGAATATAAGGCTTTTACCAGTTTTGCAAATGCAACCTGGCAATAAAATGCTTTGGCCAATTTTTCAAACTGTTTTTGTATCATTTACTTTTATTGAATAAAATAGTTTATTTGTTTTATTCAAGTTTAAAGAGTGACAATGGTCTGTATTTTTTTTTTTTTTGTAATTTGCAAAAGTCTATAGATCATCTTTGATATGAGCAGGAACATTCTGCAAATAAGTGTAGTCTTTTTGAAAATTATTTCAAATGTAAACTGATCCTTAAAAACAGAATACCTGTACATTTACTGATGTCAAAGAGATTTGATCTGAAAGCATGATCACTGGTATTTGATATTTATATTGTTATTCTGACTGAAGGTATCATTACAAGTGATAATTCAACCCCATGTCACCCATGGCAAAAGTCAGTGCAGAATAGAGACAGATTCGAGAGAATTGTAAAACAATACAACAGCAAAGAACAGAAAGATCAACTAGTAGATGAATTACTTCATATTCTTAAAGATAGAACGCCGTATGTATTATAGTCTGTTAGTCCCATATCATCCAAAGTTTCATTTTACAAAATTATGACGTCAAAAAATTTGTTTTAATGCCTTGATAGGCAAACGTCTTTTAGGGATGAGAAAAGGTTTTCAAAATCCAATATATCGTGCGTTGTCAGTGAAATGAGATGAGTTTAGATTTTAGTGAAATAGATATATAGAATAATGGTAGTTTTGAAGGTCGAGACAGAAAATATCACCGTATCGCAGCGAGTTCGATAGGACGAGCTGTGATACTAGTGATATTTTCTGTCGAGACCATCAAAACTACAATTATTTTTTTTATCGGCAACATCGTAACAACGGCAGTAGAATACCGAAAGAACAAAGGAGGGAAATCCATAAAAATCGAAGTCCAAAGACATGGCCAAAAACGAGAACAAAGAAAACAATTGCGCCAGACACAAAACAATGACGTTAAGAGTCATGATGTTAATTTCATGACGTCCTTGCCTGATATTTTCTTGTATCAGGTCAGTACGGAGATACTGACAATATCAGTCAGTAAGATCAAAGCGAAAATGTACATATTGCCGATAAAAATAATATAAGTTATCATGCATTGAACCAACTAATATGATTATTTAGATAGTGTCGAAAATCGTTGAACGGCAAGCGACCTTCAGGTCGCGCCGTTCAACCATTTTCGACACTATCTAAATAATCATATTAGTTGGTTCAATGCATGATAACATTTTTGTGCGGTTATGCAAACCTGTTTGTGTTTAACTAAGAAAACGATATTTACAAAATGACCTACATTTAACTATACGATTATACACATAAACGCTTTGTCGACTGACCGCGTACTCTGGACAATACACAGCCGAATTCATGTTATATAAAGTTTACATGGCGTTTTCGTAATACATGGAGCGAAAACCTTTGAAAATGAATGCAAATAAATTATTTCAAATAATTTACATGTTATTCCAAGTATAGATGTATTTCACATTTTGATTTATTAATGTAAATATTAGGCTGAAATTAGTTTTACATTACGTGGAAGTAAACTATGTTAAACTTTAATTACGATATGTTTATTTATCCATGCTTACATGCAGTCTGTGAATTTTGTCCTTATGTACAATTCTTATATGTACCCTTTTGAATGACTTTGGTCTACATGTAGGTGAAACACGACATTATCATGATTATTGATTGTCTTGTATAGGGCGGACATGGTTATTTAGCAGGTAGTTAATCAGCCAATAGAATCCATGTTTACATCTGCATAACCGCACAATTAATATCGGAACAATCAATAAATGTTATGGATAGATAACAAGCATACAGTCAGAATTTTTTAACACTCTTTTTTTATTTTATATCAAAACTTACATTACAGAATTTTGTTTTAAAACCAAGGAGTAGCTCCCTTATGCAAAATTCTGTGATTTTGTCATTCAAATTTTGATTATTTTTTCCATTGTTTGATGTTATCTGCACTGAAGAGACATGTGTTGTCGAAAAGGCCACAAGTATCGTGTTTAATTTTGCAGCAAATTTGTATCTGAGATGAACTGCAAAAATAATATTGACCATTGTGCGAAAATTAGGGATGTAGTTAGGTGAAATTATGTAAATCTACGATTTTAAATTGACAAAATGAATGAAAAGAGCCTCGATGAGGGGAATAAAATCATCCTGAAATATTGAAAGATTATGGGCCTTGTTTTCAAGATATTTCATATTTCTAAATGGCGGGAAAAGGCTCTCTTGGGATTTTACCTTAGTTAGTATAATATGGACACATCTTTCCCATGAAAGCAAAATCTATAATCTAATGAAATTTTGCTTACTGACCTTAAATGAACCATTGAAGCCTTTGATGACTAGAAAATTGGGTATAAAGGGGCAAATTAATTAAACAGCAATAATGGACAAAATCTGAGATATCCGAACGACTTTACGAATTTTAAAATCCCTAACCTAACTACATCCTTCACAATGCAATTACAAAAACAACTTTAGTTTTTCTTTTATATAAAATATGAAACATTCTAGATGAAGACCAAATTACGCCGTTTGAAAGCCTTTAAACCTGTTCTAAGGTTGTTGTTTTGGTTTCAGGTTTATTGGTGATCAACAGTTAGCTAAACAAGCAGCTATATCAGGAATGGAAGAGAACGCGATTCGTCAACGAAGTGCAGCCTTTGTATGGACGCCTAAATTTAGATGTGGTACAAGGTATTTATATCTCCTGATTTCTATTATTTCTTCAAAATTGTTGATGGCCTCATGGTGACTTCAAGACGAAGAAAAACAATAGAAGCGCTGTTCCATTGCTTGTTTCTAACATGTTGTTGAAGACACTTTGTCTCTTGTGCATTTATTCCATTTACTCCTTTCATTTTACAAACTTTTGTTTAAAACTAAGCAGTATCTCCCTCATGCATAGGTCTGTCCTCGGCTGAATTTTGGCTTTTTTATTGTCCCCCGCCGCACCGAGACGGTGGGACATAGTAATGGTCTGCGTCCGTGTGTCCGTCCGTCCGTCTGTCTGTCACACTTTCTTGTGGACGCAACTCCTCGGAAACCGTGTATTGGATTATGTTCAAATTTTGTAGGATTGTTAGTCACTATATGTACTAGATCATATCGCACCGCCATTTTGATTCGTCAATTTTTATAGGAGTTATGGGACTATGACCATTTTTAGCAATACTATACACCTGGAGATCTTGTGAACGCAACTCCTCCAAAACCATGTATTGGATTTTGTTCAAATTTTGTAGGATTGTTAATCACTATATGTCCTAGATCATATCGCACCGGCTTTTTGATTAGTCAATTTTTATAGGAGTTATGGGACTTTGACGATTTTTAGCAATACTATACAAATGGAGATCTTGTGGACGCAACTCCTCGGAAACCGTGTATTGGATTTTGTTCAAATTTTGTAGGATTGTTAGTCACTATATGTACAAGATCATATCGCACCTCCATTTTGATTCGTCAAATTTTGTTGGAGATATGGGACTTTGATTATTTCCATATTGTTATGCAATGGCAAATCTTGTGGACGCAACTCCTCAGAAACCGCTGGTCAGAATTCATTCGAATTTTACAGGATTGTTAGTCACCACTAGTACTAGATCATATCGCATTGCCATGTTGATTCATCAACTTTTGTGGGAGTTATGGGACTTTGATTATTTCCACATTGTTATACAATGGCAAATCTTGTGGACGCAACTCCTCAGAAACNTCAGAATTCATTCAAATTTTACAGGATTGTTAGTCACATTAGTACTAGATCATATCACATCGCCATTTTAATTCGTCAAATCTTGTGGGAGTTATGGGACTTTGATTATTTCCACATTGTTATACAATGGCAAATCTTGTGGACGCAACTCCTCAGAAACTGATAGTCTGAATTCTTTCTAATTATACAGGAATGTAATAGATCATATCACATCGCCATTTTGATTCGACAAATTTTAAGGGAGTTATTGGACTTTATCGACTTAATGCATACTACAACATAGGGAGACTTTCTGGAAACATCTCGTTATACTCCAATTAAGGGATTTTGCTGAAATTTTGCTTAGCTTTTTGCCACCTAATGCAGTTGATCATATCCTGCCGCCATTTTGATTCTCAAAATTTTACATGAGAAATGGGACTTTATTGACTTTTCTGAGGCGGCGGGGGACATAGCTACGCGTAGCAATCTTGTTTGGATCATTTTTGCTATTTGTACTCTATCAGCTTTTACACGTTTTCCGGTTAATGGACTTCCAAATTTTATGTATTGGTTTGATCTGCACTGGTGTGATATAAGTTGTCAAAATACGCATATGCAGAAAATACATTAATAGTTACTTCGGTATTTTGTTATCAAATATTTATTTGAATATCGAATATGTACACATTCAATTTTCTGCGGATTTTATCTCATATGTAGCTGTTCAGGTCATCACGAGAATGATCCCGTTTAGAATGAATACTGCATTTTTGGTAATGTGTAGTTCTTTTTGATACTTTTTGGATAATGGCTTTCCATACTATTTTTCCAAAGGTTACTTTTTAACACTTGCACAACATAACTAAATAAATTGTTTATTCTATAGAACTAAAACCGGTTGATTCGACGAATTTAGCTTTTTATCCCCGCACTTTCGAAGAAAGTTCGGGGATAATGTTATACCCTCCGTCTGTCC
>MJUU01025076.1:179431-203449 GCA_002080025.1 Modiolus philippinarum
ATTGGAGAAACAATATATCCTTCCGTTTGCTCGTGGATTACGATATTTCTCCATTCTCGATAGTTAAATTTCTTATTTTAACATGTCCGCTAAAGCTCGCATGTTGAAAATCACAAATTTAACTATCTCTAACTGGAAAAATATCGTAATCCACTTGATCCGGAAAGATATACTATATTTCGCCTCTTGGCTCATGCACTACAAAAAAACGGTTCTATTTGGTTCTTACACAATATATACAACGCACTATAGGAAAACGATACCCTCGGGAAAAGTCCGTAACAGATTCGGGAGAACTACATAATACATAATAATAATTATATTACACGACTTCGTTCATGTTTTTTTAATTGTAGGACTCACTCGATAATCTTAGTGGATGCAAAAGGACAATGTGATTTTATAGAGAAAACTATGAAAACTCCTGTCGATCAGAACAATGTAGAATGGGAGACTACGTCTGCTACTTTTAATTTTTGTAATTCAGAGGAAAGACCTTAATGATATAAAAAGGGTGTTATTTGCAATACGGCCTGTAAGTCTTGTTATGTGACACCGAGAACACGACAAAAAAATCGAAGATTCAAGTTTCCCGCAAAAATATGACGTTGAAATATTTGTTTAAAACGTTCAGATATTTTCGTAAAAGATGTAGCTTCCGGGAACTTTTTTAATTGCAATTCTGGGGACGATGTAGAAAGATGTCATTTTCAATATGGTCTGTAAGTCTCGTTCTGTGACACCAAGAATTCGCAATGAAATTGAAATGTTTGGTGATGATGACGTTGAGAATTTTGTTGAAACGTCAGATATTTTCGTAAAAATTTTTAACTCCGAGAAAAGTTTTTGAACCCGGAGGTTTAAATTGGAGGAGACTTACATTCCCCTAAAATAAGATAAGCATGAGAAAAAAATGTTAACGATGTATACAACTCAGCGAAGAAATGCATTATATTTATGGTATTTTGTTTGTTATGTAAAGAAGTGAAAGAAAACAATGAAGTTACATACATCAAAAGCTTTTATTTGACAAATTTTTATCATTAGATTACAGGGACCGAAAGACCATGTGAGTTAAAGCTATCAGTTGGCTTCTTTTGTCATCACTGTAGTCGGCGTTAACTTTTCTTTCACGATTTTGTCCACAGTAACTAGTCAACCAATAATAACCAAACGAGGTCTGAATCATTACCTGCGTTGCTACATACATGTTCAATCGAGATTTCAAAGTCTGAATTGAGAACAGCAAAGCTGTTGTTGGCAAAACCAAAACATGGGGCTAGATTACAGTTTTTTTACCAAATTACTAAAAACCGTCACATATATCGAAAATAAACAGGACGGTAAAATCTACCTATCTTGGTATATTTTGTATTTTGAAAAAAAATGATCATCCGTTAAGGAGTTTCTTTGTGTTTTTTTAATTATAATTAATATTTTTATTTGTCAATAACAGAAATATCAGATGGAGATGAAATTTAATTCACAAAAAATTATGCATTTTATGATCTATTTATTCTGCAATTGCAAAAAAACTCTGATAACAAACATATGAGGTATTGCCATTTTGCCTTGAATATGTACTATTTTTGTGTGTTTTTACTTATCTTTCCAAAACTATTAGAGTTTGGGGTTTTGACTGAAATGCAAAAATGTTCAGCTTATTATGGACTACAATTTCTAAATGTGTCTGGAAGGCTAACAGCTCATTCATTATTTTCTGCATATGGGCATTTCAACAACTAATTTCTCTTCAGTGCAGATAAAATCTAAACGTTTGGAAGACCGTAAAAATCAAAGATGTTAAAAAACTGATACAGAACAAATACCCAATATGATCTAAATGTAAAGCCAAAATCAGCTAAGGACAGAGCTTTGCATGAGGAAGATACTCCTCAGTTTTCAACAAAATTTACAAATATTTCAATATTGCAAGGTTTGAAATATAATCGACTTTTGGGGTCAGCACCGAAGCACTGACTACTGGGCTGGTGAATACCCTCGGGTACTACCAGTCCACCAACAGAGGCATCGACCAAGTGGTAACAAATAACTACATACCGAAGTAACTGTGAATTTGTTTTCTGCATATGCGCATTTCGACAACTTATGTCTCTTCATTGCAGATAAAATCTAAACGTCTGGAAGACCGTAAAAATTAAAGATGTTAGAAAAACTGATAGAGAACAAATACCCAATATGATCTAAATGTAAAGCCAAAATCAGCTAAGGACAGAGCTTTGAATGAGGGAGATACTCCTTAGTTTTCAACAAAATTTACAAAAATTTCGATATTGCAAGGTTCCAAATTGATATTAAGTAGAAATGGTGAAATGATGGTGCTCTACTAAATGATGTATTAGAGTCATAACCGTAAATTAAAAATTGATACCAATACATATTTCAATTAATCATTGGAATTACAGGAAATCTTGTAAATTTCACATTCATTAAAAATCATTTCATGCATCATTTCATCATGCCAAGATTTCTTGAATCGTCTTGATAGGTGTCCATTATTTGTTTAACTATTATATATTGTGAAACTAGTAGTAAGGATTGCAAGTGCTTCTGACAAGATTGTGTGAACACTTTGCCAGTTAACGCTATGCTCGTTGACGAACCGCATTTATATTGGGTAAATAAAGACATTAGTGTATCATTATTCGACATTCAGCAATGAATTATGCCCAAATCGGTGCTAGGAGCCGTAATGGAACTTGCTTTTAGTTATCATCAAATCATAACGTTGAATGCCTTAGGATGACTTCAAAATGAAGAATAACAATAAAGCGTTATTTCATTACTTTGTTTTACTATGTATTTGAAGAGATTTTTTCTTCTTTATGTACTCAATATCGTTGTATTGTTAATTTGAGACTGAAGATTGTCTCACCAGCAGTGTGGACTCCGAAAAATATTTGCCGTGCTAGAGGTGTGTGCTCTATATGTATTTAAGTTTTCATGCACTTATTGTTGAGAGGATTTCTCATAATGCAGAAATCAAATTAATAGTAACTTCGGTATTTTGTTATGGATACACTGCCACACTTTCAAATTCTGGAATTTCAGTTAATTTCCAAATATTTTTTTACCATCTGTTTATAGTGTCCACAACCCATGATTGTTTCGTGCTACATTTTCTCATAATTTAGCACAATTTATACAGACTTTCTCATTATACATAGTTATCTCTGTGATCGCCTTATGAATCAAGGTTTCCAACTTCAAAAAATTCTGTCTCATCTATCATTTAAAAAGTTCTCTAAAAGATATCAGCCCCATGTGGAAAAATTTGAAGTTTTGGTCCTAACACTGATTCAAGATCTTTTCTTTTCTTAATACTGGGATGATCAATTCTTTTAACTGTATACGACATTTCAATGACAATTGTTGTTGAGTTGCTACTGGACTCTACCGCAATGGAGGGTTTTAACTAGCCATAAAACCGGTTAAACCCACCATTTCTTTTGAAATGCCTGTACTAAGTCAGGACCATTGCGGCCGACAATTTTGCGAGCGGTTTCCACCTGATTTGTCTTTTTGTCGCATGAACATCAGCTCTTGACCAAATACCAATGTGTTTATACCCATTTTTACTCTTACGGGCTCTAAACTAAAGCGTATTAAAAATTATAACCATATAAAAAAAGTTCGGAACTTACACTAGAATGTTAAATTTTCGAATTCAAAGAGGAGGTTTAAAAAGTGAAGAAGTCACGTTACAATGTTCATAGTGTTTCAATTTGAAATTTTGTGTAATTTTTCAATATTTGTTTTGTTCATTTATTTAGAGGAAAATCATTGTTTTATCGATTTGAAAATATGTCAGCTGAATCTAAAGTACAACAGTAGTCTCATCCTTTTGAGATTAACATTAAATGGTAGTCCTGTTAGCTGCATATATATAAAACATTATATTGGACATCATACAAGACCCACAAGTTCACTGTTCAACACAAGAACAAGTCTGTTATTGCATGATGCATGTAAAATAAAAAAGAAATCATACGACTGCAGGTTACAGACATTTCACGTTTTAACGTTTGTGTCGGAATGACCTTGAAAACATTATTGTTGAAGCATTAGTTCAGCATCCCGCAATTGCCTCATAGGAGTACTGGATGTATTCACGTTTTGATTTTTTTTTTGTAATAAAAGATAAAAATCCCGTATTGTAGGTGCATGTGAAGCATTTTAAACTTTTAATTTCTTAGTCCACTTTCGGTGTATGCGCTAATTTGCTGCGATATTATCGTGAACTCTTTTTATACTATAGATATATCCCTTGTTGCATGTGAAAAAAAAATACAGCTGTACTTTTTTGACAATATTTTTTATGTATTTTAATATATTTCATAATTTGCGTTAGATAAATCCAATGTATATTTTTTCGATAGATTAAAATTCAAGTAAACAAATGATAAATATTTAATTTTATTTATCGAATAAATCGTTGTCTAGTTACAGGCTTAATCTCTTATTATTTATTTTGAATTTAGGAAATCAATTGACATATTTCGATATCTGAAGTAACAAAGTTAGGTTAAGGACAGTTAAGTTTAAGACAAATTATGATTTGCCCTCTAACTGAAATATTAATAAAATGACCGGGAAAATGTAAAATTTGGTGTTATAGTAATTTTCAAAAAACAGCACATTCATTATAGCCTTATGACAGAAGAAGATTAAAACCGAAGTTAGCATAAATATAAACAACTTATCGTTTTCCGAATCAATATGATTGTAAGCCACTTATTTTCAGAATCAAAATTAAAGTAAACAACATAAGATTTTTCTAAATCAATCCACTTTCGGACGTCATTCGTAACGTGTCAAAATATTTACCACTTTAACTGTATCGAACCAAATTTGAAGAATTGTCATAGGATGTCAACTTTGCCGTTATTTTGGAACATTTATTAAATCGCTTATTGTTGAAATGTTACAAACCAAGTAATTTATCTGATCCCTTGTGTATCTAGGTTCATGTTCATACAACATTGATGAAAATACATTCTGAAGCCGGTTCGTAATACATTTCAGTAGAATTCGCTTGATTTATAAGAAACAGAATAGACTATTTCAAGACGTATTTCGTTTTTTTCTAATTTTATTTCCAATTCCAGTATGGTGGGAAAATGAGTGAGGTTTATCACTTTAAATTAAAAATAAAATAACCAAAAATTACTTACGTTACGTTAAACGGGTAGTTTTCGCGGTTGCAAAGTTCCAAGTTCGTTCTTAAGAGTATTAATTCAAGACCTGAGCGGTCTTCAATGTTTGCGAATAGAAAATTGTTTAAAGAACAAATATGTACATCCACACTTTTATTCTGCGTGTTTCGATTTCGAAAATGAATAAACGTAGCGAACATAGCAACCTTACGAAAATTACCATCTACATGTAATGCATAAGAAAAATCCTCATCATTGTTTTCTATGTATGTAACTTATCCTTGACAACAGTATTTATTGACTTTTCTGTTAATACCGATCCCGGTCAAACCTACACATAAACCGTAATTAAACTTGTGAAACGAATAATTAAAAACGACACTGGAATTCGTACAGTTATACAAACATTTGTTTTGTTATTATTTGTTTCAAAATTGTTCTGACATTTTATTCTTGCATCTGTTACGTTTATATGAAGTTTGGTCTTTGATAGCTGGTCCTCATATTCGACCTGTTCATTAATGGATTTTACAAGAAACTCGTGAAAGGGATTTCTTTAGAGTTCTTTAAAATAGCATATTTTTACCTTAATTATAGATAACATAACTAAAAGATGGACTGGAATTTTCGTACCATACTCGTCGCTGGTCTTGTTATTGCAAATTTTGCAGAAAATCAGGAATTCGGACCAGGACTTGTTATGACGGATCATTTTCGGGTTTTTGCAAAAGACCTTGGTTTGAAGTGGAGTTACATATCAAAAACGGCAAGGTCAAAAATACAATGTAGTGCATACTGTGCACAAAGCAATATATGTCGAGCTGCAAGTTACAGTGAAGTTTCAAAGGAGTGCAAAATGGTTGCCAAAGGAACGCTAGACTTACAGCAGTCATCGCAAACCAACCTGATCGTAAACTGGATTTAATTGAGCCACTGATAAAACCAGGAGAAAATGTGGATGCCAGTATATGTGTTTACAATTATAGCAAAATCGCAGTATTAACAGTTGTAGATTCTAAATGTAGAATTCAAGAACTCGTTAATCTTGTCGATTGTGATTTTTCTACAAATTGTGTTCTGGAAATTTTCTTTAATCCGGCATGACATCGCAGTACTGAATTGACCTATCAGAATAGAGGATTTAATATAACGCCCTAATACATCGAGGTGAAGCTATCGAATTTGATATTTTTAATAGCAATATCTTCGGTGTTACAATAACTTTGATCTTGAAATTCAGATATGATATTAATATTAATGTTCCAAACATGTATGTTCGGATTTTCATTAAAATATCTTGAAAAATAAATGAATAACTAGTGAATATTTCGCCGCCTAATTAGGTAAAGCGTCCGGAGCCTTCAGATTTTTTTTTAATTCTGTGGCATACGATTGCTGTTGTGTGCGTGAGAAAAGATTAAATAAATAGATAATCTTCGGAATACACAGATTTCAGCAGGCGTTGACATTATGATCGGACGTTAAGCTTACAGCTTACATAAAGATGAATCCGTAGAAAGAAATCCCACCGAAATCCGATTTTAATTAGATTTTACATGTTTTCAAAAAAATTGCAATGTCAGCCCCTTTGATCCCTTATAGTATGGAATAAACAAAACATCAATGTTACTGCTAATTTAGTTTCTACATATGCACATTTCGACAACTTTATCATCAGTGCAGATCAAACCAAAACATTAGGAAGTCCGTTAATCGAAAAACGTGTGAAAACTGATAGAGAACAAATAACATAATAACCAAAAAACGGTAAGAGCTACGTTAAATCTGTTGACACACTACCAAAAGCTTACAACAACAGGAATCTTAAGAAACAAATCCCATCAAATTCCGATTAAAATAAAGATTTTACATATATTTCGTTCACTTTGACCACTTATAGCTCGGAATTGGCAAGAGATACGCAAAATTTGTCGACTTTCGACCGAAAACTTACAAAAAGAGGAACCCAACGATTAATATCCAAAGAAAAATAAAGATTTTACACACTTTGAAAATTGGAATTTTGGCTCCTTATAGCTCGGAAACCGTTGGAGTTGCAGAAAATCTGTGACAAAGTTTGGTTTCCTTTCGTGTCCTAGTTTCCGAGAAGACTAGAAATGAATTCGTTAATCCCGTAGGGTCCGTTGTAAATTATGTTCTCCAATGGAATCCATCGTGTACGAGATATTTTACGAAAGAATATGGAATAAATGAACATGAGATCATAACACATATTAACCCCAACTGTAATAAATTTTAAAAAGCTGTATGGCCATTTCGGAAATTAAATTCTCATCAGCAGCACTAGAACCCAAACTTAGGAAATCCACAATTTCAAAAAATGTTTCAAACGAAATCCAAATGATTAGTAATATCAAATTTAGTTCAAATTTAGTATGACCATAACAATTACAAACTTTCAAATCAAAAACCTCAGGACTTTTATGATCAAATTTCAGTGAAATTGTTCAAGCAGTTTCAGAAGAGAAGATTTTTAAATGCATTTTCACGAATATATTATGTTCTCCGCCGGTGGCCATATTGGATGAAGCACAAACGCAAAAATCACAAACTTAGAGGAGAGCCAGTCGTAAAATTGAACTGACATTGTTCAAGGGGTTGCAAAGATTTTCGAATACATTTCCCATAGGGTTCAATGTTAAACTATGTTCCCCTTGGCAATCTTGAATGAGGTATCAACATCAAAATCACAAACTTTGAAGAAGGTCCCCAGGAACGGGTCCATAGAATTACCTCGAAACACCCAAAACTACCCCAAAACACACAAAAACATGTCAATTATACATTTCTGAAACCAAAAATATTAACTTTATTACTTTTAATTGTTTTTGTAAACCCCTTTTTAATGACGATTTCTGATTGAAGTTAAACATGTCTTATGTATTAAAATGGACGCGTGACTTTCAGGTAAGTAATATCCCAGTCCTTTATTTCATATTTTCAGATAGCAAATCATACTTTCATTTTGAAGTTTAATTATTTACTTAACTTACACTTTTGCTGCAGTGTTGAATCTGTTTCTTCCGTTATGGTGTATTTATGCTGAGGATTTCTCATACCAATACACTATTGATACTAACTTTAACATTCTAATTTGGAAATAAATGTTAAATATTTAAAATAACATTTCGAAAGACACTTGCTAGAGGCTTGATATTCTATATATGAATAGATCTAATGGAGCTTAGTACAAATCCACCAAAACATGGGTCAGGTTAAAAGGTCAAAGTCAGTGAGTGCAAATTTGCAAACTTAAACAAAAACTTCAACATTGCCTATATTTTTTTCAACCAGATGTGATAAGACCTTCACATGGCCTGTACATTGGTCATATGAAGCTGAACAGCATTGTGCAAATTTCACTTAGGTGAGGTCAAAGGTCAAGGTCACAGTGGTCAAAATCTATATTTCGTTATAGCTCATTAATTACAATTGCACGAGGCTACATATTCTATATGTGAATAGATCTAAACTAGCTTGATACAAATCTACAAAAACATGGGTAATCAGCGATTACAAAGTTCGCCTCGTTATGGCACATGGACAGAGAAACCCAATTTGGCCAGGGTGCTTATTTACCATCCCTTATGCATGTATACAAAGGCTAGATGATCATATATTTACCATGTACAGTAACCGAGACCTGAATTCAGACATAAACGGAAAAGTGACCTAATTTTGCCTTGATGCTGACCTATCCCCAAAGATGCATGCTCATGCAAGGTTAGATAATCCTACCATGTACAGTCACTTAGATCTGAACTCGGACGTAAACTCGAATGTAAGTCAATCATGCGGAAAATATAGGTCAAAGTAACTTAATTTTGCCTTGATGCTGACCTACCCCCAAAGATGCATGCACATGCAAGGTTAGATGATTGTACCATGTAGTTACCTAGATCTGAACTCGGACGTAAACTTGAATGTAAGTCGATCATGTGGAAAATATAGGTCAAAGTGACCTAATTTTGCCTGGATGCTGACCTACCACCAAAGATGCATGCACATGCAAAGTTAGCTGATCGTACCATGTACAGTTACTTAGATCTGAAATCGGACGTAAACTTGAATGTAAGTCAATCATGCGGAAAATATTGGTCAAAGTGACCTAAATTTGCCTGGATGCTGACCTTACCCCAAAGTTGCATGTACATGCAAGGTTAGATGATCCTACCATGTACAGTTACTTAGATCTGAACTCGGACGTAAACTTGAATGTAAGTCAATCATGCGGAAAATATAGGTCAAAGTGACTTTATTTTGACTAGATGTTGACCTACCGCCAAAGATGCATGCACATGCAAAGTTAGATGACTGTTCCATGTACAGTTACTTAGATCTGAACTCGGACGTAAAATTGAATGTAAGTCACTCATGCGAAAAATATAGGTCAAAGTGACCTAACTTTTTCTGGATGCTGACTTACCGCCAAAGATGCATGCACATGCAAGGTTAGATAATCCTACCATGTACAGTTACTTAGATCTGAACTCGGGACGTAAACTGGAATGTAAGTCACTCATGCGGAAAATATAGGTCAAAGTGACTTAATTTTGACTGGATGCTGACCTACCCTCAAAGTTGCATGCACATGCAAAGTTAGATGATCCTACCATGTACAGTTACCGAGATATCAACTCGGACCTAAAATTGAATGAAAGCCAGTCAAGCGGAAAATATAGGTCAAAGAGACCCAATTTTCTCGGAGGCTGTGAGATAGCCCAAGATGCATCTGTACACAAAGTTTGATGACCCTAACCTTCATAGTTACCAAGATTTATACCTTAATGCGGACGTGGACGCCAGGGGTACTCCAATAGTCCTCCTAAACTTCGTTGAGGCGAACTAAAAATCAGGGCAAGGTCAAAGGTCAAGGTCAATGAGTGCAAATTTAAAAACTTTAACAACGCATATCTTTTCAACCAGATCTGATAGGACATTCATAGTTAGCCTGTATATTGATCATATACAGCTGAACACCATTATGTAAATTTCATTAAGGTCTTGGTCACAGAGGTCAAAAGGTAAAAATCTAAATTTTACTTTTAGCTTGTTAATTTTAATTGCAAGAGCTTTGATTTTCTATTTGAGAATAGACTAATGAAGCATCGTACAGATATCTTCTTATACTCAATTTCTAGTGTATATTGCCATTTTAGCTCACCTAACCCAAAGGGTCAGTGTGAGCTATTGCCATCACTTGGCGTTGGTTTATCCGTCTGTTAAACATTTTCATCTTCTTCTCTGAAACTACTGAAGTAAATTTAACCAAACTTTACAGGAGGGTGTATGGAAGATCCTTTACAAAGATTGCTCATTTTGTTCCGATCCAATAAAAAACATGGCCGCCACCTCAGAATTTAGGTTTAACATTGAACCCTATGGGAAAAATCATATTTTCATCTTCTGCTCTGAAGCAACAGAAGCAAATTCATCCAAACTTAACACGAATTATGTATGGAAGGTCTGTTACAATGATTGCTCATTTCATTCTGATCCGATAAATAACATGGCCACCAGCGCGGCACTTAGGTTTAACACTGGACCCTATGGGAAAAATCACATCCTCTCCTCTGAAACTGCTGAAGCAAATTCAACCAAACTTTACAGGAATGATGTACTAAAGATTGCTCATTTTGTTCCGATCCGATAAAAAACGTGGCCGCCAGCACGGAACATGTTTAACATTAGACCCTATGGGAAAATCACAGTTTCATCTTCTCCTCAGAAACCGCTAAAGGAAATTCAATCAAACTTTACAGGAATGATGTACTAAAGGTCCTTAACAAAGATTGCTCATTTAATTCTGACCCGATTAAAAACATTGCCGCCAGCACAGAACTTACGTTTAACATTGGACCCTATGGGAAAAATCACATTTTCATCTTCTTCTCTGAAGCAAATTCAACCAAACTTTAAAGGAATGATGTATGGAAGATGCTTTACAAAAACTGCTCATTTCATTTTGATCTTACGAAAATCAAGGTGACCAGCGTTGAACGTAGTTTAACATTGGATCCTATGAGAAAATCATCCTTTTCATCATCTTCTCTTAAACTTTTCAAGCAAATTTAACTAAGCTATATTGAAATGATTTATAAAGGTCCTTTGCAAAGATGACTAATTTTTTTAGGATCAGACAAAACAAGAGGTACTGTGGCCTGGTGGGCCACAAAATGATACCCCCCACTCCCTATGTAGAAGATCCCCAATATAATATGTCACTAAAATAGTTATAATTGCACAATTCCCCGTTAACAGGAAGTAGATAGTCGACAATCCTAAAATCACTACTTGCAGTATAANACATCATTCTTAACTTGCATACAAAATTTCAAGTTGCAGTGATAAGTAGTTACTGAGAAAACTGTTACGAAAATTTTCCTATGATTGACAAAAGATCTCGAAATTTAACTAAATCGTAAACAGGAAGTAGATGTCTGGTAATCCTGTAATCGCTACTTGTGGTATAGGACATCATTATAAACTTGCATACAAGATTTCAAGTTGAATAGATGAGCAGTTACTGAGAATACTGTTACAAAAATTTTCTACAATTGACAAAAGATCTCAAAAATTAACTAAGTCAGAAAACAGGAAGTAGATGTCCGGCAATCCTGTAATCGCTACTTGCAGTATAGGACATCATTATAAACTTGCATACAAAAAGTTGCAGTGATGAGTAGTTACTGAGAAAACTTACAAAAATTGTTTGCTATAACAGACAGACAGACAGATGGACAGACGGACAGAGTGATTCCTATATACCCTCCTGAACTTCTTTCGTGGGGGGTATAAATACACAGGTGCCAATGGAGAACATAGCTATACCTTAGACCCGATTGGTAAAAAACATCTTTTTTGGTAATGCATGGCATAGAAGCATTTTGTCAGGTGAGCGATACAGGCTCAGTCTCTGAGCCTCTAGTTAGCATTTATCTTGTATTGTAGACATGATTGGTACTGGGGATCATACTGTTTCACGAACACATCCTGTTTGTAACAGCAACCAGGTTGTTAGTGAACACATCCTGTTTGTAACAGCAGCCAGGTTGTTAGTGAACACATCCTGTTTGTAACAGCAGCCAGGTTGTTAGTGAAAACATCCTGTTTGTAACAGCAGCCAGGTTGTTAGGTCTTCTGACTAATCGAATATAATTTTAAATCCGCATACCCTGAAGATGATTCAGGCCCAATTTTGTTAAAATTGGCAGAGCAGTTTCAGAGGATAAAATTTTTGAAATTGTTGATTGAATATGGCTGTCTGATGCAAAGTGATGACAAACTGCACACATTGACTTTTAGGCCAGGTGAGCTATAAATCATACTTGGAGGAGGCAAAAACAATTACATTTACAATACATTTAATTGAAATTGTTCAAGTGGTTTCAGAGGAAAAAAGACCTTTGAATGAATTTCCCATGGGGGTCATGCGTTAAACTTAGTTCCTGCTGGGGCCATCTTGGACGACATACAAACAAAAAATAAAAAACTTTGAAGAGGGCCACTAATTAAGGAACCAATATTCTAAAATTTTGTTAAAAATGTTCAAGTTATTCAAGGGAAAATATCTTTGAGTACATTTCTCATAGGGACCTGTGTTGAACTATTTTCTGCTAGCCATCTTTGATCAGGTTGGAACACAAAATTCAAAACTTTGAATGGGACCATCCAAAAAACTATTAGGATCAAATTTGGCTAGAACTGTTCAATGCACTTCCATAGGGTCTTTTGTTTAACTATGCTAACCACTGGTGAAATCCAAGTGATAACAAAATAATCAACTTGGTTATAGCTAGGTTAGCTTAAAACTTCCAAACCCCAATTTTCTAAATTATTTCTTCAACCATATTTTTTAATGCATATACCACAAGTGAGTATCAAAATCCAAGGCAGATGATTAGAAGGCAAGACCATTCAGGTATTTTCTAAATAACCACTAAACTTTGTTCTCTGGCAGGATTAATTACTTCTAGATTTACTGAAAAAAAGACACAAACAACAGGAGAAATTCATTGTATTTAACAATATCCAGTAACAAAATAATAACATGGTATCAGTGTGCACAGTCCTGGAGCTGTAGTTGTCACTCTTCTTGATCTCGTGCAGTGTTTTACCAGCATTTCCATCAATAATTTTGACAAAGGTCACCTCCTTACAGTCAAATATCATCTCCAGTGGTTTCCATGACAGCACCACTATATGCTAAATCCCAATAATGTTCTACACCATGTTTTTTAAATTGTTCTCTTGCAAAAGCTTCTGTTGGACATACTTTAAACTTGATTTCTGAGAATGCTCTATTTTTTGTTGTACCCTGTAGATGAAGAGAAAAGAATTAATAAATGTAGTTGGCAATGCATCCCACATTATGGCATGATCACAGCTTGGGATAAAATTCAAATTTACCTTAAGGATGGTCATTCCTCAAGTTTATAATATCAAGGTCTTATACTCAATATCTTTATTTATCAAAACATTGATCATACATTATTTTAGGCAAAAAATATTGATCAGTGTGCCCGTTTTTGAGATATAAGCGCTTGAAGTCTTGGCAGAAAACAAAATTTCTCTAGACTTTTCTTACAATTGACATTAAGGCAATTGACCTTTGAATTGAAATGAAAATATATCAAAAATTTTATCAAATTTTGTCAAAAATGAAATAAGAGGGACAACAGGAAACACCTACAATGGCTGAAAATTATAATTACATGCCACAATCTGCTAGGGAAAGTCTATTAAAGATTTGTACAATCATATTTGGAGAAGACAAGAGGGAGTCAGTGTGCAAAATTTTCTAATGCATCATAATGGATAAAATAAAAGAATTCCTTCAAGTCAAACCTGAGGAGTGACCATCCATAAACCACTGATAAATAAGAAGAAACTTGCGAATACTTTAGAAATCCACACATCCAACCACACAGTTTACCTCCATCCACAATACTAATAGTGGTGGTAGAAACCAAGTTTGATATTATTTGCCAACACGAGTCCACAAATAACGGAATATTTTGACAATGTTAGCAACAGGAAATACCTGGCTGTCATAAATTTCAGAGGGAAAAACTTAAATGTATTTACTTAGTCTGATCAAAGACTGCCAATAAAACTGTTGTGTATTGTATTAATATTTTCATGTACTGAAGCCATTTCAATTGTTTAATTGCATATTGCAAGTGATAAAAAATGGAAAATCAATCCCTTTAAAAGTTAGTGAACACTTCACTCTACTGAAAATTACGTAACCAAACTTAACTTTTCTTCAGTGATAAACTTTTTTGAAAATTTTGGGTTTTGAGCAGGGGCCTTGTTAAATAATTTCTACACTTACATGTACAATATGTAGGTATACTAAATCACTTACCTCCCATACTAGTGAACACTTGTTAACTTTGTCAGTTTCCTCTTCTGAGTCACTGTCTTCTGTTGAAAAAGAAACAGGAAATTTATATTATACTTACATCAACATTGTATAGATATAAAACAATTACTGCGAAAGTACCATTATTCGTTGGGTTCCAATTTTCATGGATTTTGTGGTTAAGTTCCCAAAGAAATGCATTTTTCCCTAGAGTTTAAATGCAAAGAATTCGAAACCACAATTTTAAGTACCCACAAAACTGTGATTTTTATGAAAACTACGAAAATTGATGTCCATGAATAAAAGTGTTTCCACAGCATTAATGATTGCCATATTTGTTGACAAATCTGAAATAACTTTTAACAAAAGTGGACATCAGTTTGGTTCAAATTGCTTTTTTAGTTTCAAAGGAAATGATCAAAATAATTGTTTTCCAACTGATCTCTATGTTAAGTAAGTTCCATCTGTTGTCGTACATGTAATATGTTGAAATAAGCAATCTTTTCAAAAGACCACCTATACATCATTCTTTTAAGGCTGGATTCACTTTCCGTGAATCTTTTCAAGAGAGCATCAAAACATGTTTACCTATTTATGGTTTAAATGATCTACTTTCAGCACAAGCAAATTTGCTTATTATTGGATAGACATGAAATGAACTCTTTTTGTACAGAATCTTCCATACCCCATTTCTTCAAAATTTGGCTACATTTGCTTCAGTTGTTTCAGAGCTGGACAAAGGTGTGAAAATCGGACAAACAATACACAAGGGACAACAAATTCCCTTTTGGGTATGTGAGAAAAAGAAAATTACATTTTCAAATTTTGCCACTAACTATCTTTTAAAAAAAAAGATGGACAAGTCTGCATTTTGTTAAAATTTCATAATGATCGCAACACTGGAACAAAGTTACAGTCAGCAGAGCCTAGTAGCAAGGAACATTGTGTTAAAATTTCATTAGAATTGGTCAACCAGAACTTATTGTCATGGCACAAAAATAAATTGTCTACAGACATGTCCATGACCACCACTGACATTGACGAGACCAGTATCATACAAATATAAAATCTTAAGATTTTTTTTGGAAGGTCATTTAAACTATAAACTATTTAAGTGTTTCAAGATAATGACTAATGAAATAGGGACTTGAATATTACAGGCAAAATTTTACTACATTATTTCTAATGATTGTGTCTGCTTAAGCACATGATATGGCCAATTCATCTTCAAACAGCGAATATTAAGTGTATATTTTGAATGTGGTTGTTAAAACACCTAAAATAAGAATTTTTATTCATGAAATTGTTCCCATTTTTCTCTTAAGAGATCAAACATTTTAGGGCAATAAAAATGTAAATTAATAAAATCAACAAATCTCATCCTTATCATCTCAACCTTCTTTTAACACATTAACCAATGATCAAAAAAGTAACTGTTCAAAGCCTAAAAGACTAGAGCTGTCGCCGAATGGCAACCAATTATGCCCCCGCTCATTGAACCCTGAATCAATATGGCAAGTGCAAATTTAAGCTTGTGTTGACACAGTACAAGTATGGACACAATAATATGCCTCCCCTTTTTCCAAAATATATAAAAGGAATGTTCTTAGCCCAAAAATCAATTCTATGGGTGCTAACCAATCTACCTGTAAAGTTTCATCCCTTTTGAGGCACTTTGAATTTTCCCGCCTTTTTCCAGTTTCCATAGCAATGGCAGCCATTTTAAAAATTCTGAGACCCAAAAATAATTTCTATGGGTGCTAGACATCCTTCTTGTAAAGTTTCATCAAATTTGAAGCACATTCAATCTTCCCGCCTTTTTTCAGTTTCCATGGCAACCGCGACCATTTTGAATATTCCAATAGTTATGTGTGTGCACATCTGCTTATTGTACAAATGTAAGTTAGATTTCTTTGAAGAAGTTTGAATTTGTTTGCAACCTTTCTAAAAAACCTGAATAGTTGTGTTTTCATCCCTATCGACGGACGAACGAATGGACGGACAGACGGACAAGGGTAAAACAATATGCCCCCCAACTTTTCATCGCGGGGGCATAATAAAGTGCTAGTTTATAAGAAGATTTTTGTGTTAAAAAAAAATCAATTTTTTTCAAGATTAAATGTTTATAATAACAAACCATCATCTTTTGCCATTTTCTTTGAATCTTCATTCCATTTAATCCTATGCATCATTAGTCGTCTAAATTTTCTCTGTTGTTTTGGCCCTGAAATTAAATTGAACAATTTTACATCTGAAAATTCTTGTCCTCTATATTCCTTATAAAGAATCAAATAAAATCAATATTACAAAGCTGTTAACAAGAGTCTGCATCACCCCTATTGCTCCAAGGAGCTAGTATCTATTTACATACAGATCAAGTACATGACATTCTCAACTGGCAATTATCTTGGAAAAAACACTCTTACAACAAGGAACCACCAAATGACTTACGTGGCCAAGTTTGGTACCTTTGGGATGAGTAGTATAAAAGACATATTCAAATCTCCCAATGTGATCTTTTTTGTATTCTATCCGTACTTTCTTTATATTAAAATCTTTAAGATATGGCAGTTCACAATCCTTTTTTAAAGCTATGTCATCTTTATTTACCTGTTTTGAAGGTATCCATAATATGCTATATGGCCTATATCTTTGTTACATTTTTCTTTTAAAGGGTAGACCTTAGTAAACCTCAAATTTTCTACTAGTTTAATTTTATTGATATTTTCTTTATTGATACTACATATGTTCATTTCGACTTTAAACAATTTTCAACAATTTTTACAGTCTGGTTTTCTGAAAAGTCAATCTCAAATTCTCTCCCTTCATGGATTCATACAATAATTTTGTTTCTTCATGCACATCTCCAGATACTGTCCTTTCTTTGTTAAAAGTCTAATCAAAATCCTTCGAGTGGTTCAAAAGGATTTACGCTTTACGCTTAACAGGTAATCTGTGTAGATGTCGAAGTTGAATTATCTCCCCTTCCTGTTTTTTAACAATAATTATATTCCTCTATGTACATCTCCATTTACATGTAGTGTACTTGCTTTGTGTAAAATTTCATTAAAATCCTTCAAGTGACTTAAGATGAGTTGCGCTTACAAGGAAATCTGAGCAAATGGAATCAATGAAAGTCAAAGTCCATTATCTCCCATTGGACGAAAAATTCTATTCCTTCATGCACATTTCCATATAGCGTCCATTCTTTGTGTAAAGTTTCAATAAAATCCTTCTTTTGTCTCAAGAGGAGTTGCGCTTACATGAAGAGTGGACAGATGGAGAAACAGATGTGGTTGATTCTTATATAACCCCTAAACAATTTTTGTTGTTTTTCTTGTTTTTTTTGGAGGGGGTAAAAATCAAATATTCAAATGATCCCTTTTTTAAAGTTTTCTTGACATAAACATCTTTACTTGACTTACCTCCTTCCACAACTACAACATTACAATCTTTATGACAAACAGCTAATCCTGTCATATACAGCTGATTACAGTTGGCTTCTATTTTAAATTTCTTTGCTGGATTTTTTAATTCATGTAATCTGAAAATATATGTTATTAGGTATTAATCAAGGAAGAAAATGAACAACCAGACCAGCAAATAAGCAATTTGGGCTTTGTAAACCTTTAAAATCTGTAAAATCAAAATTCTAAGTATCAGGTGCACAACTACACCTCGAACTTGCAGTTTTGAAGGAGTTGGGGATTCAAAACCAAAAGAAGACGCAGGACAACAACAAAAGATGATGGAAAATAATCACTATGTGTCAACTCTGCTTACAAAAAATATTAAGACACTTAAGATTCTGCTGTATTTGAAATAAGAATCAGGAATACAGAAATTTTCTACTCTGATTTCAATCATTTTTTTCATAGTTCAAAATGAGTGAAAGCAGTAACTACCTCAACTAATTTTTCTCTTGAGGTTTTTGTGGGTATTAATAGATAATCTACTGTTTCAAAACTTAAGATAAGGGATCAGGACATTTACATCTTGCTTTCTGTCTTTTTTTAAAGGTTGCAACATGTGGATGCAATAAATACCTCCCTACTTTTTACATGTACATTGATACTCTTTGTGCCAAGTATTTTGGTTTCCAGTATAAAACTAGTTAATGAGCTACATCAGTGTTTTCCATTCGCCATTTAAGCCGGGTTTGCCGACCACCTTTATTTTGAGGCCGACTGGCTTTCGTTCTGACCAACTGGTCGGCTTTTTCGGGAATTTCGGATTTTTTCGTATCCGTACCATCAAATTTCATAATTTACATGCGCCTCGATGTTTTGTTTTTCTTGAATTAAAAATGGCGGATCGAAAATTGTTTTCAGTGATTATGCCTTGTAATCGAGAGAAAATAAAAGCTGTGGGTGTTGCTAACAAAGATAATTTGAGATTTTAAAGGCTCAGAAGCTCGGGTTGACAACAGTGTTAAGCAAATATCTAGAAACGCCACGAAACGTAAGATAGGGCAATGGAATTCATGGTTGATCTACACAAACCTTTGCTTTGAGTGAGTCACTGCTTCATTCAAGTCTGGATGGGAATATAATACGTAGTACTGTAATTTCAAACATTAATGTATGAAGTGTAAAGTGTGCAAATATCAACACCAACTGAATTTTATGCATTTTGACACATTTTTACCATGACTGATCAACCACAAAAATTATAAATAATTTATGTTGTCACCGTCCATGTACCTTACAATCAAAATTAAATACGTTTTAATTAATATACTTGTACAATAAATGTTTCAATATGCATAATAATAGTTTTGCACGGTACAAGAATAAAAACCTGGTTGGGATTTTGTGTCTGAAAAATAAACCCTGGTTATAAGGGGCATTTTTAAAAAACCCACCTTTCCTTGTTAAAAAATGAAGAACACTGTACATGTAATGTCAGCAATATAGGAAAAAAATAAAAGAAAAATGTGTCCATGGGGCACAGATGCCCATGCCAGATAGTTAAAGGAAAACCAGAAGTAGATCAGCGTCAGACTTGAAAAGGGGAGACACTGTACAACTCAGCATACAAAACCTTTTGACCAAATATCGAATCATTACTTCAAACACAACCGGAGAAATTCTTGACAAAAATTTTTTCAGATGTATGCAAGGATGTACAGACATAAGGAGGTACACAAAAGGGTAAAGCTTTATGCCCCCATCAATGTCTACAGCAGGGGCATAAAAATCATCTCGTAATCATCAGCGAGGTTCAAACGTCAAAATTCAGTTGATATTCTCTTTGCCAGGAAAATGACAATACATACAATATCACAGTACAGTTTGGAAACAACTATGTACAAGTATTACAATCCAGATTACATTTAAAGATCTAGTTGGATGGATGGTGATGTGTCTCAGATACCAGTTATCAAAACTTATGTTAACTGAGACTCTGTATATGGATTTTTTTGTAACATGGAAGAGAATCATACATCTCATTGTTTTATTATGCCAAGTTTTCTTGAAATTGACTCGATGATTGAATTGTGATTGTTTATATATGTTGCGATTGTCTTCTATTGTTTTTTTTTTTGGGTCAGACTCCAACATATGACAGAAGTTAGAGCACTTTGTCAGCTAATTTTATGTTTGTTGACAACCCCGCATCCATAACGAAAGGGATACATTGATGTTGCACTCCTCAACATTTAGCAATGAATTATGCTGAAAACAGTGCTAGGGGCCATCTTGAACTAACTGTGAGGTATGAGTTCATTGTTGGAGGCCTCATGGGGACTTAAGATGAACAACAACAATAAAATCATTGTTCCATTGCTTGATTTAATCATGTAGTTGTAGAGACTTTGTCTCATGTGCATTTACTCCATATCCCTTCATTGTTTATTCAATGCAATCTGACATACCTATAAACAGACACATGAACACCTAACGTGGTATCTTCTTTTATTTTTCGGATTTTTTTCTCCCTTCTCTGCTCTGTTGTCAATTTTCTGGCTGCATTTGCTTCTTCGTGTGCTCTGAAAGTATAAATAATGAAAATACACATTCACAGATGCTTGTTATTTTTTATTAAGTAAATCACAAATATACCATATCTATAAATCACTTGGTAACTTAAAGATTAAAACTGGTTGTTTGTATTCACATGAATTAAAATAAAAATTTTGACACTTTTTCATTTATTTCAACAATCAAGGAAAATCATAACTTTTTGTATAAATTTCAAAATACAATGACACCTGTCTACTAAAGATTTTGTTTAATTTACAGATGGTCTCTTAATACAGGTTCAGAATATATACATATGTATATTTATTTGTTTATCAACAGGGACCGTACATCCTGTTTTGGTTTAGCTAGGTGTCCACTTATGTGACAGGTCGATAAACATAAGTTTCCATATATGTCAATTCATTTTTTTCTATTAATTTTTATTTTTTCAATTCATGGTTAAAAAAATTAGTTTTGAACTTAAATCCATAATGTGAACTTTAACATTTCAGGTAGAGTTGGTTGAATGAAGTCATACCATCAACGCGTACTGATGCGAATCAATGGACTGACAAGACCAGATACTGTACAAGAATGTTCTACTATCAAATATCTGTTTATAATATGTTTATCTAACATTCTACAAAAATAAATGTTTGAAAAAAGTTTGTTTTATTCATTTGAAATTACATTATTTTCAGTTTTACAAAGGTACTTATTGATGCTCGACTTGATGTCTTCATACATGTGCAACATAACCCCGTTCTTTTATCACCACAGTGTGGTTATACAACTTTCTGTATCATGCTGGTTGAACTTAAAACTATTTCTGCAGTATTTTATATGAAAACACTTGTAACGTTAGACAATTAATTATTTTAATATACCAACTTTTGTCTTTTTTCCATCTGGGCTCTGACATGGGCTTCTATTTTTGTGGGATCTTGTACAGCTTCTGTTCCTAAAACTCTCATTAAATTTGCCATCCGTACTAAAAAAAAACATAAATGATGAAAGATAAGATTTATAACAAGGAGATACACTGTACATATTGCATTACCTGACATTACCCTAGTTTACTTTAAACACTAATTTTCTCACGAAGAATGTCACAAGTGCTTTACATGGTGCAGGATATGCTTACCCTTCATGAATGAATTATGTACATGTATCTCGGCTTTTCATGAGAGTTCACAATCTTGATGTCTAGTGTCTTCATTCTTTTATCTGTATTTCTTTTTTCTTCATAGGTCTCTGGACTTTGAAACTACAAGAGTTAGTTTTGAATTCTACTGCTGTAATTATATACCATTATCGCTAATTTGGTTGATTTTCAATTGAATCCGAGCGACGATAATTCTATTATCACTGCACTGCGCTGATACGAACATATTATCGTCAATCTCTATGAAACCTTAGCAACAGCATATTAATACGACGTCGCATGACGTTTCGTGAAAAAAATAATCCCGAAAGTAAGCGCTATATTTAACCAAAAATTATATATTTAACCTAACAAGAGGCTCTCAAGAGCCTGTATCGCTCACCTGGGCCATTGCTGACAAATACAGTCAAAAATAATAATACCAATGTTGAATGCCAATCTTGAATCTGTTCAGACAAGCCAGACACNAACATATATCTGGTATATATCAATAACAGAATTAGCGATAAAAATACTATTAGTAATTTGTTTTGCGCGGATGGATTTCTCAGCTAGTATTGCATCGAGTGCTATCGCACTCGATGCAATACAAGCTGAGAATTCCATACTCACAAAACAAATTACTAATAGTATATATTTAGCAACGGAATCAACAGTAATGTCTTCAATTGCTCAGAGAATATAGTATCTTTAATTTATTTCATGTTAATAAAAAAGGTATAAACTTATTACTGTATATTGGGTTATTTTCACTTCAAAAATTGTCACAGATTTGAATGGAAAATGTATGCCAAAAATTTAAGCGTTTCAAATTTTTGCGGATTATCAAAGATCCTATATATATCTTACAAAGATCCTATATATATCTTAAGAAAAAATAAAATATTCGAGGAATTTAATTCCGTGATTTTAGTTCATCCATGAAAATACACAGTAATTAAAACCTCAATATACGGAATCCCAAATTTTTTGCATTGACCCAGAGACTGCAATATGGTTGTTTATTTGTTGTAATCGTCTTCTATAAGTCTTTTTGTCAGGCAACAGAGGAAAGCCCTTTAACACTATGCCAATTAATTTTATATTTGTTGACCATCCCGTATCCATGGAACAATATGACATAGATGTATCGTTATTCAGCATCTAGCAATGAATTCTGCTCAATGCTAGCTGCCTTCCAAAACTTACTATGAGGTATGAGTTACACTCATGTGTTGTAGGTATCCTGTTAACTTCAAGACAAAGAACAACAATAAAAGCACTGTTCCACTGCTTCATTTTACCATGTATTTGTAGAAACTGTATCTCATGTTCCTTTAGACCCGATCCTTTCATCTTCTTATTAAGATACATGTATATCAGTAAACAAGTGTGGACCCAAATTGATGTCTTGCCCGTCCCTTCATGGTAGCAAAATTGATGTGAATTCTCAAACTGACTAAATCAGAAAACTAAACATATTTGCTAGACTGTGCAAATAGGGTAAGTGACAAAGGCAATAGAGCAGACGGTCATGAATCACCAAAAAAAATATCAGTGACCACTGATAGATACTGAAAAACAAAACATGTTCATTAGACCGTGAAAATTAGGTCAAGGGCTAAAGTCAAACAGCAGGCTGTCATGTTCCATTTAAGACAAACCCAAATACTGATTATTATTGACCTTACATTAAAAGATACTGGGAAACTTAACATGATAACTGGCCCGTGAAATTGAGGTCACATACAAAAACCATATAGCAGACTGTCATGTACTGCCCAAGACCAACCTATATACCAAATATCATTGACCTACCACTTATAGTTACTGAGAAAATTACCTAATCACAAAAACTTAACATGCTCACTAGACCGTGAAATTGAGGTCAAGGACAGAAGCCATATGACAGACTGTCATGTATTATCTAAGACCAACCTACATACCAAATATCATTGACCTACCATTTATAGTTACTGAGAAACTAAACTAAGCACAAAAACTCATTGGACCGTGAAATTGAGGTCACAGACAAAAACCATATAGCAGACTGTCATGTACTACTCAAGACCAACCTTTTTATTAAATATCATTGACCTACCACTTATAGTTACTGAGAAAATGACCTAATCATAAAAACTTAACGTGCTCACTAGACCGTGAAATTGAGGTCAAGGACAAAGGCCATATGACAGACTGTCATGCGCTATCTAAGACCAACCTATATACCAAATATCATCGACCTACCTCTTATAGTTACTGAGAAAATGACCTAATCACAAAAACTTAACATGCTCACTAGACCATGAAATTGAGGTCAAGGACAAAAGTCATATGACAGAC
>MJUU01025076.1:214633-246239 GCA_002080025.1 Modiolus philippinarum
AAAGAGACCTAATTTTCCTGGAGGCTGTGAGTTAGCCCAAGATGCATCTGTACACAAAGTTTGATGACCCTACCCTTCATAGTTACCAAGATATATACCTAAATGCGGACGCGGACGCCGGGGGTACTCCAATAGTCCCCCTCAACTTCGTTGAGGCGAACTAAAAATGGATGAGAATCTAAGAGTTCTTTTTATAATGGCCTTAATTATCTTTAGATCTGTTTATACATGTATTGTGAGTCTATGTATTAAATGACAGCATTTGTAAAATTTATCTATTTGAACAACCGATTTCAAGTGATAACTGGAATTAAAAATTAAGAGTCTATAAATTTATTTTTGTTCATACCAATCTTCACTGGTTGTTAAAACACTTAGATTTTCATTGTAATACCTCTTTGAAAATTTTAAATTCAATATTAGGGCAGCAATTAGTAAAATTACTATGTTCAAATCAAAATGCCAGCAATACCTGTAGTCGACTCCTTTTTCTTCTTTTTTTTTTACTTGTCCATAGTTATTTTTTTATATAAAGATAACAACTATTTTCTTATGTAAATGTTGGTTTATGGTGTGAGACGACCCATGTGAGATCGATGCACGCGACCTCGTCTCACATGGGTAAATGACCAACCAAGAGTTTTATTTTTTTGATACAATAATCGAAACCATGACAAAACGTCATAAAACACCTGATGTCACAATGTAAGGTACACTCAAATTGCGACGACGTTACTCGCACAGTTTAGGCTTTCAGATGTTTGTTGTCATATTTTTACTGAAGAAATAGCTACTTACATTCGATCAAAATCAAAGATCGGGTATCTTTCACTCATGTAAGAAATTCTTCGTCTTATTCTCGCATTTCGCTGCGCTCCACACGAGAAAAGACGGAATTTCTTACATTCATGAAAGATACCAGATCTTTGATCTGCTCTCATGTAAGAAGCTATTATTCTGTTACATACCAATTCTTTCTTTGGAGCTATTGTTGCTAATTTAGCTGCTGATGCAATACCAGTTCTTTTCGCAGTAAATGCAATTTCATTTTGTAATCTTTCCAACTGAGCCTGGAAAAGAATAAAGGGAAACTGTTTAATATGTAATTCTTTTCAAAAATTTTCAAAACAAGATCTCAAATTTGAACTTAAGTTTAGATGTATTAGTATAGATATGTACCTGCTCCATAATACATGTATTTGATATTGCACAGTTGATCATGTCTATTAACATTGATGTTTCCAGGCCAGGCCCATTCCACACTCATACTATATATATCACACCCCTTCTGGATGTAATTCAATATCACTTTATTGCTCCTTTAAACCATATTGATCTGATAGAAGTGCAACAATTTATACAATTCAACTTCGCAAGCTCTTGATGAGAAAACTTCAAGTATTGATAATTCTGGGATCATTTTCCAATGAAAGAAGCTTATTTCATGCAAAAATCATAAGAAAATGGGGCTTAAAAAATAAAAGCTGTACTAATATTAATATCATGAGATACCAGGAAAAGTAGCAGATGGATATTCAAATCTCAATGCTTGTTACATCATCTGTGTTCACATGAACTTGGTAATGAGTTTAGTCTTGGTGAGTCAACAGGGTAGGCACCTTCTACTACGAATGCATTAACCGCATTATGAGAAATATGTCTTGTGGCTATTACATCTCCAAAGGCAAATATCATAGTCAGAAGTTAAATGGTGCAATTTTACAATGGAGTTTTGCATTCATTTTTGTTTATTTATTTGTCTATGTCATGCTGTCTCAATTCATGTTTGATATGAATTGCAGTAATTTTTGGATTGCCGATGTATTTCAAAATAAATTTGTTGATAAGATTCCTTCAATGTCTTCATTTGTTTGTGTACAATTTAAACTGTCCCTAATGTTTACCTTTGTCCTCAGTCTCTGTGCCACTTGTTCAAATTTTCCTTTTTCATGAAATTTAAACCCTCTTTTTGGTCTCTGAGCTGCCTTCATCCTAGAAAATATGATCAGACATCTAAAAACTTACAATACTTGAATATGATTAATGATAAATTAAGGCTGTTACATTAAAACATACATGGTACCAAGGAAAGCACTCTAAAAATAGGGAAAGCCATCCCTCTTTTGATTAATTCTGCCTTCAATTTGATACATGTACATGTATGATCTGCCAAAACTTCCTATTCATTCATTCTATCTATAACATTCAATGAACAAGTATATATACATGTGTATGTCTAAATATACTAAGTCTGGCTATTAGGAGTTCCTATCATTATTCATGTTTGTCTTTTGTCTTCATTAGTTTTTTTGGTGCAGTTTACTTATGAATTGTAACATGTGATTGTAGTTTTCGGCCATTGTAAGTGTTTACTGTTATCCTATGTTTGTAATTTGGTAAGGTCTGAAGAAAATCTTATGTTTGTAATTTGGTAAGGTCTGAAGAAAATCTTATGTTTGTAATTTGGTAAGGTCTGAAGAAAATCCTATGTGTGTAATTTGGTAATGTCTGAAGAAAATCCTATGTTTGTAATTTGGTAAGTTCTGAAGAAAACCCTATGTTTGTAATTTGGTAAGTTCTGAAGAAAACCCTATGTTTGTAATTTGGTAAAGTCTGAAGAAACCCTATGTTTGTAATTTGGTAAGGTCTGAAGAAAATCCTATGTTTGTAATTTGGTAAGATCTGAAGAAAAATCCTATGTTTGTAATTTGGTAAGGTCTGAAGAAAATCCTATGTTTGTAATTTGGTAAGGTCTGAAGAAAATCTTATGCTTGTAATTTGGTAAGGTCTGAAGAAAATCCTATGTTTGTAATTTGGTAAGGTCTGAAGAAAATCCTATGTTTGTAATTTGGTAAGGTCTGAAGAAAACCCTATGTTTGCAATTTTGTAAGGTCTGAAGAAAATCCTATCTGAAGAAAAATGTTATGTTTGTAATTTGGTAAGGTCTGAAGAAAATCCTATGTTTGTAATCTGGTAAGATCTGAAGAAAATCTAATGTTTGTAATTTGGTAAGGTCTGAAGAAAATCCTATGTTTGCAATTTGGTAAAGTCTGAAGAAAATAAGATGATTTGTCCCCCAAAATAAGAAGTTCAAGTGACAAAAATACAATTTAAATATTCAAACACCTGAATCACAATTTCTACATTTACAAAAAGCTTAGAAAACAAGAAAGGAATAGAATTCCAAAACTTAATGTATAAATAACAATTAGGACTGCTGAGGAATTTCAATCAAATTAATGCATGGTAGGATGCACATTTTGAAAAACAAAACATTTTTCAGATTAATATTACAGTACTCCATAGTTAATGCACCCCTCTTTAATGGAGGTACCTCTCTTTGCACCACCAATTTCCAAAAAATGCATAGTTTCTAAGTGATTTATTCCATTGATATGTCTCCGACATGATTTTGTCCAAATATGAAAAAATAGGAAATTCTTCTAAAAATTTAGGAAAGAGGGGAGTTAGCCCTATGAAAACATCATTTTCCTGCTGTTTTTACAAAACTAAACAACTTTTGAATTTATTTTCTGTATTAAAAATAGGAATTCCTATTTAAATAGGAAAAAAATTATGTCTGATTTTTGTCCTCTCCCTATATATTGCCACTATTTTCCTGGTCCAAAAGGTTGTAATATAATGAGGGGACACTGGACATCAATTGACAATGTTGTAAGAACCCCCATCCTGAACCCTTATCATTTTGATAACTTATGTTGACTTAAAAACAGACCACAACTGTCTATCTAAGTCAGCATATATTATACATGTATATACATACGCCACTCTAGGATCAAAGAAATTTCCTTCTGTTATCTCTTCTGGTGGCTTTTCCAAAATTCCTTTAAAGTCTTTAATCTTCTTTGCTCTGATGTTGGCCTATTACAACATAAAACATCGACTTCAATTATTATTATTTTTTTTTTAAATCAATACAATACTACAACAAAACTATCGACGTTATTTTGTCCTTATTTTTGTCTTTCGTCGGGCTACTTAATGACAAATATTTTTAGGCATACATTGCCCGATTTTACTTTTTTTCTCATTGACCTCTCCCGACATGTGTTGCTTCAATGACATATTTTAGCTGCGATCGATGTTGCTCAACATTTTTATTCTCTTCTTGTATCCCTGGTGCTTTCAGCTGGATAACCCTGAGCATCGCCCAAGTTGGCACTCCATGGCGGGTGGGGAGCAAGGGAGAGACCTCGATATAATTTTTGTCAAGAATACCGCTTAAATGCTCGCTAGAGGCCTTCATGATCTTGCTTGAGGTGGTGAATATTGTTCACATCTAGTTGAAGACCTTCAGGCGACATCAAGATATAGACAGGAATAAAAGCCCTGTCCTTGATAAACTGGAGTTTTCTATGTTGTGTGCATTTTTGTCACATGTACATTCACTCCATATCCTTTCATTTTTCCTACATACATATTATTTAACTAACATGGAGCAGAACACGCTTAAATCCTTTCAGAGCTACTGATATCACTCTAAGTTTTAAGGTTTATATGAGAGTTCAGAACATAAAGGTCGAGTTTTTATTTTCATGTTTTATGCTTGTAGTTCATTTGTTTTCTCATTTTTGCAATATCTATGGATTTTGATTTTATTCATGTAATTAATGGGTCTTTTTTCCTTGAGTATTCCTTTGCCTTATTTTTTTCTCTCTAAATTATGTGCCATAAGTGTTAATTGCCACTAAGACATAGAGATGAAAAGCATAGATGAAATACTGATGATGTACACAAGAATAATGTTGTGTGTTAAAATGAACCTACTCATGTTTTGGTGTGTATTGAGGTAGTGAAGAGATCATACTCATAATGTTGGTGTTTGTAGCATGGTTACATATATGTACAATGTACATTTGTATATTATGGTAGTCAGAAAATAAGTACCCTAAGTGTTGGTGTATGTTGAGGTAGTAAAAAGTACACTTACACGTAATGTTGGTGTGTGTTGAGGTAGCTGTATAACTTGTCCGGTCTGTGAATCGATGGTTCTACCTTCTCTGTCTAATATCAATGGTGGTGGACTGTAGTGTAAAAGATAATAAGAAATATTAAGTTACTGATTCAGTGAAAGCTATCTTATCAGACACCTGAGTACTATAACATGCTGACAAATCAAACATAAAATCTTGGTTCCTAAGATAGCTTTTAAATGCTTTTTCAACCGTAGGATTTTGAGACCCTGAATATTCCGACAAATTTTTACGGTCCCATAGTATGTCTAATTAGATAGGTTCAACTGTATGTATCTGATATATAAAAATGTACATTAAATGTTACTATTTATCTTTTCAAGAGGATTAGAATTCAATGGTGCAGCATAACTTTTTTCTTTTACAATACATACATGTATATGACAGTTTAAGGACAGACTTAGAATTCCTATCTGATCCCACATATTTCTAACAGAAAAACTCTTAGCTGGAAGTTAACAAAATTTCTACCCGAAGATATGTCAACATGACTGAAATGTTATGCATTAATTGTAATGTTATTCATTGTGATCATTGCACCTCTAAAGACTTATAAAAAGTGCATTTTTTCTGACACTGTATAAGAATCACAGAATCCATTTTTTTCATGTTCACTGAATATTGCTTGTTTAGTAAGACCTAAATTTTGATAATTAAAGATGTTTGCTGGTCATGTTTATGTATTACTGTCAGATTTGTGGACTTCTCTAGTTTTATCCTGAAAAGCTACATTATTTTTTGCCCCGTGACCCAAAATTTTTTCCCATTATTTCATTTCATATTCTGATAAATTGCAATCAGATTTAATTATTTCGTCACACTCATTAATGGATTAACATTGCTCATGTTAAACCTTTGAAGAATTTAGAGGAGTTCATTTCCAGCCATTTTTTAAACACTTTTATCTCAAAAAGGCATCAGTAACCAATCAATTTTTTCCATTAAATTACTTCTTTTTCAATTTTCTAGAATATAATCAAAATTTATTGGAGTGTATGGTTATTTCAAAACTGACCAGCAAACATCCTTAAATGGTATAATTAAAATAGTTAATCTTGATGGCTAGAGCTGCAATTGCTTGAACAACATGGACCCTTTGGTCGATTTTAAATACAGTTAGACCTCAATAGACCCAGGGGTGAAAAAATTTGTTAGTCCGACGCCTGGGGCAGTGCAGTAAGACGCCTCGGACTTGCTTTTTTCTTTGAGAAAAAGTCCATCTGGCCTTAATTTCTCTATTCAAATAAAAAAATAATTTTCAATAAATTGAGAGTTTCATTTAAATTCAGTGTCAAATGTAGCTGGGAACACTGACAAGTAACTTCCTGGTAGTGTTTGCAACATTCTATTTTTGTTATCGGTATAAAAATAGATCAATATTCTAATTAGGATCGGAATCATTTTGGCGTTATATTTGATCAGATTTTATGTTATGATTTATGTTGTTTTAATGCATGTAATAAATCAGATTGCTGCAAAAATCTGATAATGTCACTGTTCCAGGGCCTTGCATTTATAGAGCAGGACTTGGGCTTGACAAATCTTTAAAAGCCCCGGGCTTGACCTTCAGATAGATATTTTAACACCCCTGATAGACCACAATTTAAAAGATTTAATTTAACACGCTGCTATTAGTGCTTATTATAATCATGTTTGCTTTGTAGTTTTTTACTTAAATATCTTTTAGTGCTTTGTGTTTTTAATTTACTATTTTATGTATTATGTTCTATATGTAACTGTGTGCTTTTAAAATGCTTGCATGTACAAATGTATTTTAATTGATGCTTAACTTTTCTTAATGCTTAAATGTGTGCATGCTTTTATGTCAACTGTGTGCTTAATGCCTGTATGTATTTTACTAATATCATTGTGTTTAATGTCTGTATGTGTCTTAATCTATATGTGCATGCTTTTATGATGTGTTATTGCTATTTGTCGATGCTAAAAGCTTTTACTAAAGCTTTTGTTATATATTGTCATATCGACTTTAAATAAAACTTTGAATTGAAAATTGAATTGAAATACCTCAAACAACCCACTAGCTCAAACTGTTTTCAATGGGTCCCTTGGGTGTTCGAATCATCCCAGTCTGACTATAGTTGAACTTTGAAGGCTCAAACTACTTAAACACCATGGTTGTCTCAAACCCTTTTAGTTGTCCCCTTAATCAAGTTTAAGCATTAGTTTGACCATGAAATCTTGAACACCCCTATAGCTTAAGGGAGTATGAGTCTCAAAAATTTTGTAATTAGAATTAAAATTCTGACCTTTTGTCTTGAAGAGCACATCTAATGGAACAACTTGAGCAAAAAATTTGAAAATCCATGTAAGAATTTTTGAGATATAGGGTGTGTAAATTTTGGCGGGAAACAGATCTCTCTAGAGTTTTCCTTCAATTTGCATAAGATGTTTATAGGCCTTTAGATATATGATATTATAATTGGAAGTTGATTAAATGTTATATCCAGTCTATTTCATGTATTATAAAGTGACTTACATATATGACTAAGAAAATGTGATCCATGTGCAAAAAAGTTAAGCACTGTTTGAATGGATAAAACCTTAGGATATAGAATGCTTCTGAAATCTGAGGCTCGTATTCCCTTTACCATTTTCCTCTCTTGAGTGTCTGAGCCATCCAGGTTCAACTCTACATTTAAAACCATGTAAATAAATCGTAACATGAAAGTCAACTTACTTTGTTAAACCAGACACATTTTTTCTAAAACAAATAAAAATAAAACATGTTAACACAAGACATGAGATATACTTGTTATGTACATGTATTACAAAAGTAATCACTTATTAGTCGGAAATAAATTTAAACCTTAGGGTTAACTTTTAACACCAAAAATTGTCTGAGATTTTCTACTGTAAATTAGCATCTATGCTATAAAGGGCAAGTTAAAATGGGTGTCTAGAGCTATAGCATTCCTGCTACATTTCGTAAAATTCATTCTGATTGGATATTCATTTTATACTCCATGCCTTCAAAACTCTACTTACCCTTGCTAGATTTTGAACCTTCAATGTGTACGTAAACAATGTTGATCAACCAGACTTTAAGGTGGTTCGGTAGTATTCAGACATTTTGAATTCATGTTGTATGATGTGATAGGTATTTTTCATTTAAGAATTCTACAAATATTTTAAAATTTGGAGATATCTTTTCAATATTTTGTATACAACACAAGAAATTTCCCCATTTCAAATAATTGAGCATTCATTTTTGACGCAAAATTCNTTGTTTTAACGCATGTAATAAATCAGATTGCTGCAAAAATCTGATAATGTCACTGTTCCAGGGCCTTGCATTTATAGAGCAGGACTTGGGCTTGACAAATCTTTAAAAGCCCCGGGCTTGACCTTCAGGAAGATATTTTTACACCCCTGATAGACCACAATTTAAAAGATTTAATTTAACATGCTGCTATTAGTTAAGAAATAATTCATGGCAGGTATATGGTTATTGGAAATTTAACCATGGGCTGGGCCTTTATATTCGAATTTAACCCAGAGCGTTAGCGAGGGGTTAAATTTACGAATATAAAGGCCCAGCCCATGACCATATACCTGCCATGAATTATTTCGATTCTAATATGACAGAAAATGGAGTTTTCCATTCTGAAGCGACCTAAGAGAAGGCCGATTTCCCGTCTCCATTGCTGTTTGTGTCTATGACGTCACAATACACAATCTGACGTTTTCAAACAGATGCAAGTTCAAAATTCAAATCGAAAGCAAACACAATACACATTTACTTGTCTGACTGGCATGATTTAGTTAAAAACTGTTCTTAACATTTATTTCCATCTTAAACAAAGACGAACAAAATTAAAAACATTGTTGTTTTTCATCCCGTTCGCTCATTTTCCGATACCATATGGTTATCGAGTATTATACTGGTTGACGATTTACAGGTGCCATGTTAGAATGCTTATTATAATCATGTTTGCTTTGTAGTTTTTTACTTAAATATCTTTTAGTGCTTTGTGTTTTTAGTTTACTGTTTTATGTATTATGTTCTATATGTAACTGTGTGCTTTTAAAATGCTTGCATGTACAAATGTATTTTAATTAATGCTTAACTTTTCTTAATGCTTAAATGTGTGCATGCTTTTTATGTCAACTGTGTGCTTAATGCCTGTATGTGTTTTACTAATATCATTATGTTTAATGTCTATATGTGTCTTAATGTATATGTGCATGCTTTTATAATGTGTTGTTATTGCTATTAATAGTCGATGCTAAAAGCTATTACTTAAGCTTGTGTCATATATTGTTCTCATCATATCGACTTTAAATAAAACTTTGAATTGAAAATTGAATTGAAATACCTCAAACAACCCACTGGCTCAAACTGTTTTCATGGGTCCCTTGGGTGTTCGAGCCATCATAGTTTGACTGTAGTTGAACTTTGAAGACTCAAACTACTTAAACACCATGGTTGTCTCAAACCCTTTTAGTTGTCCCCTTCATCAAGTTTAAGCATTAGTTTGACCATGAAATCTTGAACACCCCTATAGCTTAAGGGAGTGCCAGTCTCCAAAATTTTGTAATTAGAATTAAAATTCTGACCTTTTGTCTTGAAGAGTACATCTAATGGAACAACTTGAGCAAAAAATTTGAAAATCCATGTAAGAATTTTTGAGATATAAGGCATCAAAATTTTGGTGGAAAACAAATCTCTCTAGAGTTTTCCTTCAATTTGCATAAGATGTTTATAGGCCTTTAGATATATGAAATCATAATTGGAAGTTGATTAAATTTTATATCCAGTCTATCTCATGTATTATAAAGTGACTTATGACTAAGAAAATGTGAAAATTTTAGCACTGTTTGAATGGATAAAACCTGAGGATATAGAATGCTTCTGAAATCTGAGGCTTGTACTCCCTTAACCATTTTCCTCTCTTGAGTATTTGAGCCATCCAAGTTCAACCCTACATTTAAATACATGTAAATAAATCTTAACATGAAATTCAACTTACTTTGTTAAACCAGACACATTTTTTCTGAAACAAATAAAAATAAAACATGTTAAGAAAAGACATGAGATATACTTGTTATGTATTAAAAAAGTAATCACTTATTAGTCGGAAATAAATTTAAACCTTAGGGTTAACTTTTAACATCAAAAATTGTCTGAGATTTTCTACTGTAAATTAGCATCTATGCTATAAAGGGCAAGTAAAAATGGGCGTCTAGAGCTATGGCATTCCTGATACATTTCATAAACTTTATTCTGATTTGATATTCATTAATACTCCATGCCATCAAAACTCTACTTACCCTTGGTCACTGTGGATTTCTAGATTTCGAATCTTCAATGTGTATGTTAGCAATGTTGATCAACCAGACTTTAAGGTGATTCAGTAGTATTCAGACATTTTGAATTCATGTTGTATGATGTAATAGGTATTTTTCATTTAAGAATTCTACAAATATTTTAAAATTTGGAGATATCTTTTCAATATTTTGTATACAACACAAGAAATTTCCCCATTTCAAATAATTGAGCATTCATTTTTGACGCAAAATTCAGGATAGCATTTATACTGTAATATTTATTGAAGTTGAAATTTAAACATGGGATGTAATTTCATAAAATATTTAACAAAGAAATCGCCATGAAAGTTTCAATTTTTTTGTGATAATTTGATAATAAGTTCCATGACCCCCACTTTTCTTTTTGTTTTAAGACAGTTGGATACAAAGGCTAATTATATAAAATTAATCCAAATTCTGTCGAATGCAACATAAATAATTTGGACAAAATAAATTAACATTCCATCCTTTGAATAAATTCCACAGGGAAATGTATCGATATTTTATTGTATTCTTCATAACCATATCAGACATTTTGGTCATTGGCCTTCATCAGTTCTCACTTTGTTCTACTATCCTACATGGTGGCCTTTTTCCTTTGCCAACTCTGACAGAATGTTTCATTTGTGTTCTATAGTAACAATGATGTCACAGAAAACAATATGTGTGCAGAGGGATCCATATCTGAGGACATGAAAAACTATTTAATTCCATTTCAACTAAAAATTTCGCATTTTACGGTCACCATGAAAGATTGTCATGATCAGGTTATATGGTCCATGACCTAATCTTTTATTTAATTTTTGGAAGTTGATTTTCAAAGATGAATTCTGCAAACTATTGGAAAATTCTGATGGATTCTATTTATATCCCAAACCACCTTTAATAATTATTAAAGTTGTTACATTTTATAACATGCATGCTCTTTCAGTACTACGGTCAAAGCTGACTTCCTTGTCCATTAGTGATTTGGTAATACAAATGCTACCAGATTCTCAAATGAACAAAATTTAGTGATACATTTTTGCTTAATTCAGCAGAAAGATACTATATGCATCTAATATCTGTAAAAAACATTTTCTGACTTACTCAAAAGTTTTAACTTTGGTATGGTCAATACTTTTCTGCCTTTTTAATTGGGAACTGATAATTTTTATGTAAATTTATTGACTATATATTAAAAAAGATTAAGTGTAGATGCATGACCTATTTCTACACATGTAGGAGTCCAGCCTTTAAAAACTTGCTTCAGAGGGAAAATGACTTTCTAATGATCCATGAAAACTGTGGAACAGTAGATAGAGCCGAAATTGTCTCTGCTAAAGAGAACTTATTTAAGAAATCAGAATTTTTTTTATTTCTCTGTGATCTGGCTTTCATAATTTTTCTGTTAAAGCTTTTATTACAATCTGTCTTGCTCACATCAAGGGGAATAACTTATCATGATATGAACCTCACGTTTTAATCTTCAGCAAAATTTTCGAGATCCTCTACTTTTATCCATTCCAATACAATGAAATAAATTTGCCCATTGACCTCCTTATTCTTTTTCTCCTTATAATTCTAATAAACAGATTATAAAAAAGATTCTCTGTTTAAACTTACATTCCAGGAACTGTATTACTCAGTCCAGATAATTGATTCTGTATCCTAGCCTGTAGTTCTTGCGTCTTTCTCACTTTTTCCATGGCTTCATTCATCAACATTTCTGTTCTTGTATATGCAGGCTACAAATAACATATCATGCTTTTTTTAATCGATTTGTCAATTAATTCTCTGTACTTCAGTTAATTAAATCATAGTATGTGATTAGAGCGCAAGATATGGTACAATATTTGAAAAAAAAACACAGAGAGGATTTTATTTGTATCACATTTTTTTTCAATACAAAAAGCATTATAAATCATTTATGAAATATAACACTGATTTTCTAGGCTTGAGTATGTTAAACAATTTGAATTTTGCCAAAAACTCGGGAATGATTAGTTGTATCTTGTGAGAGATTTGGAGTTTGTTGGAAAACTGGTCCATGTTTGCTAATATATGTACTCTGAATTTTACCTTCACGTTTTCTTGAAAGGCATAAGCAGGAATCTAACCCAATCCAACCATGATGAAGTTATATCCTAACTAGAGCTGTCGCTGAATTGCAACCAATTACGCCCCCGCTTACTCTCTGAATCAATAGGGTAGTGCAACATTAAGTGTGTGTGGACACAGTACAAGTGTGGTCATAGTACAAGTATGGACATGATTAAATACCTCCCATTTTCCAGAAAATATACAGTTGAATTATCTCCCTTTCAAAATTTTGATCAGCGACCATATTTCCATGTGGTGAGCCCTTAAATCATTTCTATTGGTGCTAGGCAACCTTTCTGTAAAGTTTCATCCAATTTGAGGCATTTTTAATTTTTCTGTCTTTTTTTCAGTTTCCATGGCAATGGCAGTAATTTTAAAAATACTGAGCCTAAAAAATTATTTCTATGAGTTATAGTCAACCTTCCCGTAAAGATTCATCCAATTTGAGACACTTTGAATTTTCCCACCTTTTTCAGTTTCTGTGGCAATGGCAGCCATTTTGAAAATTCCAAATGATGTGTGTTTGTAGATCTATCTACTCATTGTAAGTTAGATTCCTTTGAAGATGTTGCAATTTGCTTGCAAAGTTTCTGAAAAACAAACAGAGTTGTGTTTTTATTCGTATGGACAGACGAACAAACAAATGAACGAACTGACGGACAAAAGATTGACAAAGGAAACACAAGAGGCTCTCAAGAGCTTGTATAGCTCACCTGGACCATGGCTGACATAAACAAAAGGCATTTCCAATAGGAAAAACAAAACACAAAATTTTGCAGAATACTTTTTTTTCACTAAAATTACAGTGCTCTTGTTTGGTTTCCATGGCAACCAAAAGCTCCACCATCCATTACAACCCATACCAGAACACCATTCAAAAAAGATTTGGGCAGGGGTTCCCCTTATAATCAAGGTAATACATGTCGCTGAAATTAAAACATTCAGACCACAATTCAAATAAAAATTCAAAATTTGGGCAAATGTTCAAATTGGACTAGTAGTTTCTGAGAAGAAGATCTTTGAATGTATATTCCATAGGGTCCAATGCTAAAACTATGCTCCTTGCTGGCGGCCATCTTGGATGAGGTACGGACCTGCCTGATACTCCTTTTCAGATGGGACCATCTAAGGGCCATTGTGACTAAGTTTGGTTATAATTGGACTGGTAGTTTCTGAGAAGAAGATCTTTAAATGTGTTTTCCATAGGGTCCAATGTTAAAACTATGTTCCCGCTGGCGGCCATCTTGGATGAGGTACAGACCTGCCAGATACCTGTTTTAGAAGGGACCATCTAAGGACCATTGTGGCTTAGTTTTAATTGAACTAGTAGTTTCTGAGAAGAAGATCTTTGAATGTCTTTTCCATAGGGTCCAATGTTAAAACTATGTTTCCCACTGGCGACCCTCTTGGATGAGGTACGAACCTGCCAGATACCTTTTTTGGAAGGAACCATATAAGGACCATTGTACCTTAGTTAAGTTTTAATTGGACTGGTAGTTTCTGAGAAGAAGATCTTTGAATGTCTTTCCCATAGGGTTCTATGTTTAAACTACATTTATGTATGTTCCCCGCTGGCAGCCATCTTGGATTAGGTATGGAACTGCCGGATACCTTTTTGGATGGGACCATCTAAGGACCATTGTGACTAAGTTTGGTTATAATTGGACTGGTCGTTTCTGTGAATGTCTTTCCCATAGGGTCCAATGTTAAAACTATGTTCCCCGCTGGCGGCCATCTTGGATTAGGTACAGACCTGCCGGATACCTTTTTTGTATGGGACCATCTAAGGACCATTGTGACTAAGGTTGGTTAAAATTGGACTGGTAGTTTCTGAGAAGAAGATCTTTAAATGTCTTTCCCATAGGGTCCAATGTTAAAACTATGTTCCCCGCTGGCGGCCATCTCTGATTAGGTACAGACCTGCCGGATACCTTTTTTGGAAGGAACCATATAGGGACCATTGTGCCTTAGTTTAGTTTTAATTGGACTGGTAGTTTCTGAGAAGAAGATCTTTGAATGTCTTTCCCATAGGGTCCAATGTTAAAACTATGTTCCCCACTGGCGGCTATCTTGGATTAGGTACGGACCCTCCGGATACCTTTTTTGGATGGGACCATCTAAGGACAATTGTGACTAAGTTTGGTTATAATTGGACTGGTAGTTTCTGAGAAGAAGATCTTTGAATGTCTTTCCCATAGGGCCCAATGTTAAAACTATGTTCCCCGTTGGCGGCCATCTTGGATGAGGTACGAACCTGCTGGATACCTTTTTTGGATGGGACCATCTTAGGACCATTGTGACTAAGTTTGGTTATAATTGGACTGGTAGTTTCTGCGAAGAAGATCTTTGAATGTCTTTCTTATAGGGTCCAATGTTAAAACTATGTTCCCCGCTGGTGGCCATCTTGGATTAGGTGCGGACCTGCCGGATACCTTTTTTGGATGGGACCATCTTAGGACCATTGTGACTAAGTTTGGTTATAATTAGACTGGTAGTTTCTGAGAAGATCTTTGAATGTCTTTCTCATAGGGTCCAATGTTAAAACTATGTTCCCCGCTGGTGGCCATCTTGGATTACTGTATGAATGTTATATTTCGCGAGGTATTAATTTTCGTGCTATTCGCGTTTAAAATAATAACCGCGAAAATTTATACCCGCGAATATTTTACTGTATATCTAAATATATAGGAAGATAATGACTTAAACTAAAAATCAGCGAATATAAATCCCCGCGAACAAATCCAACTTGAAAACCGTGAAAATTTCGTACCGCGAATATAAAGCCCTATACAGTAGGTACGGACCTGCCGGATACCTTTTTTGGATGGGACCATCTAAGGACCATTGTGACTTAGTTTGGTTATAATTGGACTGGTTGTTTCTGAGAAGATCTTTGAATGTCTTTCCCATAAGGTCCAATGTTAAAACTATGTTCCCCACTGGCGGCCATCTTGGATTAGGTACGGACCTGCCGGATACCTTTTTTGGAAGGGACCATCTAAGGACCATTGTAAATAAGTTTGCTTATAATTGGGCTGGTAGTTTCTGAGAAGAAGATCTTTGAATGTGTTTTCCCATAGGGTCCAATGTTAAAACTATGTTCCCCGCTGGCGGCAATCTTGGATTAGGTACGGACATGCCGGATACAATTTTTAAAGGGGACCACCCAAGGACTATTGTGACCAAGTTTGGTTCCAATTGGCCAAGTGGTTTCAGAGGAGAAGATCTTTGAATGAAAAGTTTACGCCGGACGGACGGACGACAGACGACGGACGCCAAGTGATGGCAAAAGCTCACCCTGGCATAGCCAGGTGAGCTAACAATATGCCTCCCAACTTTAAGTTGCGGTGGGCATAACAAAAATTTGTCTTCTGTACCCCTTGTTTTTTATTTTCTGTGGTCATTGTGTGATGCATCTATGAATAATTCCTATCATGCTTTGCTGAACAATACTAACCACTTGTTTTGGTACTGGCATGGTGACAGAAAGCTGAGCCTTCCTTTCTTCTATCATCTTTGTGGCATTCTGCATCATCTTTTTGATCTAAAATTAGAGTGTTTTAAATTAGTGGCAGAACTAATATTATTAGACGATACCTGGTATTTTCACCAACCAATACTTTTATAAGTAACTACATGAAAGCATGCCTTAACCAATTTACATAGTTTTATGTGTCTTTTACATTAGCATTTAGGGGTAGGGTTGATATACTGAGTATAATAATGGTGTGTTTCAATTTTTTGCCCTGCCAAAGCATAAATTTTGGCAGGGCTGAATAATTTTAATTTAAATTTTAAACTACAGAATGTGTCTGTAAGACACGGATGCCCCGCAAAAAGATTTATCGCAAAGGATAACCTCATATTAAAATGTAGGTCAAAGCCACTTAATAGTCATTAATTTGGGCAGTACTTATCAAGGCAATTAATTTGATGAAATATCATTGTCCTATAATGTGTAGTTGTTGAGAAATGGACTTAAAGGCAAACTTACCCAAATTCACCGAAGCATAAAATGTAGGTCAAAGCCACATTATTGTTAATGATTTGTGTAGTACTCGTCAAGGCAATTACTTTGTTGAAAATAATTGTCCTATAATGTGACGTTATTGACAAATTGACTTAAACGCAAAACTTAACCAAAGTCATTGAAGTGTAAAATGTAGGTCAAAGCAACCTTATTTCAATAATTTGTTAATGATTTGGGTAGTACTCATCAAGGCTATTAATTTGATGAAATATCTTTGTCCTATAATGTATAGTTGTTGAGAAATGGACTTAAACATAAAACTGAACCAGAGTCACTCAAGCATGAAATATAGGTCAAAGAGTCAAACTACTTAGTGAACTATGTAGTACTATAAAAGATCTACCTACTGACCTTTTATCATTGTTCTACCTCTTACAGTTTCTGAGAAATGGACCTAAACACAAAACTTAACCGAACATACGGAAGTAAGGTTGTAGGGACGGAAGGAGGGACAAGGGTAACACTATATGCCCTTTCCACATTCGTGGGCGGGGCATAAAAATCTAGATTTCAAGATAAATAGATCTTTCCATATCCTTAAATATGACTGATTGCAAAAAAAGCATGACAGCATGAATTCTACTGTTTCTTGCCATTCTCCCTGACCAAATGATTTCTCAGGATGTAATCTGTAATGGTTCATTGATCAGAGCATTCCTGTGATATCAGTTTATTCAGATTTAGTTATTTCTACTACAGTAAGTGCATTTTTAAAACTGGCTTCAAATTGATTGCTCATGCTTTTCTATGCAATGCACATGAAGTAGTTCCTGTGTGGGCATCATGGTATATTTAATTTCTATGTCTATATCACTATACAAGTCCTTTATCAAGAGGAAAAGATTTGCTAAGAGCCATTCCAGAAAAAAAAGACATGGGGGTCTGTGAATGCACTTTATATAAATTTCTGTGGGTGGTTGTGTTTTTGTCATATTTTTGTATTGTACATATGGTCAGAAATTCTATGGTGGAGGTCAATACAAAGTGCCTTCCCAGATTTCTTGATCAGCCATGACCAGATGGGATGCCTTTTGTACAGGAAATAATCAAATTAACCTGATCTGTTGTAAGCTGTCCAGGACTGGGGGCACTTGCATCTGAAGTGTCATCCACAAATTTTCTTTTCTTCTTGGTTTCTTCCCCTTCATATCCTTCACCTTCCTACAAAATATAAACATAAAAAATAAAGATGATAATATTTGAACTGACACATAGATATCTACTAACAAAGAATAAGGACATATGGACAATATGATTCCTTTATACCGCAAGCCTTTGCTAAGGGCTATTCAATTTAAAATTCCCACCGGGGGTGGAACACCAGTGAATTTTTTTTCTGTTGGTGGTGGGTGAATTTCTTTTGTATCCTAATAGTTTAATTATATATTTTAATTTTTTTCTCTTGGTGGGGGTATAAAAATAAGTGGCGTTCCAACCCCTGGTGGGAATTTTTATTGGAATAGCCCTAACTAAAGACATGAGCACCACACCCTTTTCATGTATCTTTTTCCTTCTAATTAGTATGAGCTTATTTTATGACAACACAATACTGCTAAAATACTACTTTTTCAAAATTTGTCCTTACCTTATGTATAGAGGAATATTTTCAGAAAAAGAAGACTTTTTCATAAAGCTCTAATAGTTTTTAAGTTACACATTTTGTCATGTAAAATATGCCCCATTTGAACAAAATGTTCAAAGTCCCTTCAAACAGGATGTTGATTTTGCAGAGCAACAACCAATGTTACAGCTCATAACTCATAACAAGAGTGCAGCATATCAAATTTCATATGAATCATCAGAATGGAGATTTTTTTTTATAAACTAGAAGTACTGTGGTCCGCTGGGCCACAAATGAATACCCCTGCTTCAAAAGTGTAATACAATTCTTTAAACAGTTGTCCAAACCAAATTTGAAATCGCCCCACTCATACAAGCCAAGAAAACAGGAAATGGTAATACATTTACAGCATTCGTTTAGTTAAACATCAAAGAAGCGGCAAACAGGAAGTGCATGCACAACAGACCTGTAAATGGCTTACACATTACAACTCATTATTATAAAGCTCCAGTCCAAATTTGAAATCATTCCCACTTATAGAAGCCAAATAAACTGTGATGAAAAATTCTTATCTATAAAGTGTCAACATATCAGCAAACAGGAAGTGGTAATACAGCAGACCTCAAAATAGCTTACACGTTACAACTCATTATTATAAAGCTCCAGACCAAATTTGAAATAATTCCCACCCATAAAATTCAAGTAAACTGCGACATACATTTCTCATCCATAGTTTGCTATAGTAAAACTTCAACATATGGGCAAAAAAAGGAAGTAGCAACATGGCAGACCAAAAAATAGCTTACACATTACAACTCATTATAATCAAGCTTCTGACCAAATATGAAATTTTTCCAACATATAAAAGCTGAGAAAACTGTGACCAAAATTTTCATCCAAAGTGTGTTATAGTAAAACTTTAACATATCGGCAAACAGGAATTAGCGTCACGACAGACCCGAAAATAGCTTACACATTACAACTTATCATAATACAGCTTCTGACCAAATATGAAATCTTTCTAACATATACAAGCTGAGAAAACTGTGACCAAAAATGAGTGACGGATGGATGGACAGCGACCACCATCACTATATACCCGCCCCATTTTTCAAAGCGAAATTCTCATCCATTAAGGGTTGTAGTATAAATTCAACGTATCGGCAAACAGGAAGTGGTAGTACGCCAGACCTCAAAATAGCTTACACGTTACAACTCATTATTATAAAGCTCCAGACCAAATTTGATATCATTCCCACCCATACAATTAAAGTAAACTGCGACAAACATTTCTCATCCATAGTTTGCTATAGTAAAACTTCAACATATCAGCAAACAGGAAGTAGCATCACTACAGAAGCGAAAATAGCTAACACATTACAACTCATCATAATCAAGCTTCTGACCAAATTTGAAATCATTCTAACATATTCAAGCTTAGAAAACTGTGACCAAAATTGTGTGACGGACAGACGAACGGACGGACACTGCCATCACTATATACCTGCCGCTTTTTCAAAGCGGGGATATAAGAAAAATATGGAAGAGAATGATGCGAAAAGTGTCTTAGTCTTTCTGTTGGGAAATGTATGAGATAGTAGACAATGAAAATTACTTAAAGTTGTCAGTTCATAAAACCACAATTCCTTTTATTTATGCTTTTGCTGCTTTGATGGTGTGTTTGGGGGGGGGGGATTTTGTTGTCTATATCTATTTCTCTTTTTATAAATTTAAGATAATAACATACCTTTCTTTTCCTTCTGCGACTGCTGGCTTTAAAATCATCCCAAACTCGGAATAATTTATCAGCAAATTTTTCAGACTGAGATTCATCCAGTATTTCTGACAACTTTCCTGAAAAGTCAATTTTGCATTGTAAAGTAAATATAAGTAAGAATGACAAGTTAGCTTAGTCTGAAACCAACATTAGCCTTCTAAAAGAAAAGTCCTATGCTAAAAAGTTGTTAGTAATAAATGTATTAATTTAAGTCCAAATATTAAAATCTTTGAACTCCCTACGTAGTCCCTACATAGTGGTTTATACATGTAAATTACAAGACTAATCAGCCATTTATTAATTTTTTGTTTTTCATGGTTTTTTTTTCTTTTAATTTGCCATGTTTGCTGACTTCAGACTCTCATGACATGGTTTCATTGTGTAAGAAACTAAAAATATGTTAACTGCACGACAACAGGTCATCTCATCACATATTGTATACTGTATTTCTTTGTATATATGTGGAGTTTGGGGGAAAAAGTTTCATCTGCCCTTTGAACAATAACATTTTCACTATTCACTATTCACTATTGTTGAAGTACTTTTATTTTTTGGTACCAAATTTTTGTGATATTTTCATAAATATCATATTTCATGGGTACTGAAATTGGTGGTTTCATCTTCAATACATTAAAAATTCTAAGAAAAATTTGCCATTCCTTGTGAACATAATTTTGTTGTTTTTTAGCAACCACGAAATCCATTTCACATGTATCAAATATTCCACTTACTAATAGTTTTGTCCCTTTCATAGCCTTTGTCTATACAGTTAAGTGCAGCTGTTACGAGACTGGGTTCTGAAAAACCTAAAAATCTTTGTACTGTACCATCCAGTTGTGTTTTCATATCATCCCATTCTCGCCTGGAAAGGGACATCTTTTTACTTCCAATTTATCTTTATCTATAGAATGAACTCAATAGGTTGAATTTTCTGGAAATATAATAAATATAGATGTAAACTTCAATGTAAAGTAAGGTATGCATGGTATGAATAATCATTTTAACAGTCAAAACCTCAAAAAATATAGGGCTACGCTGAGGGCAGTATGATACCAAAGCAGCACTTTGACCACTGAAATTAAAACAAGCATAATTTTAAATGAATGTGGAAACAGTAAATAGCTTCACACAGTTATTTGATAGACACAATAAGGAGCTTGACACAAACTATTGAATTAAAAATAATGTCTTTGATTCCCCATTGATTGGAAACTTAAAGAACTAAATCAAAATCTGTGACTACCAACTAAATCTTACATCTAGAGAAATCCAAGGAAAATAAACTGTTGACACAGGATATGCCTCACCTGCCCCATGCATCATTTGAATCTGCACAATGATCTAGACATGCTAGAGCAGCAGCCATAAGATCTAAATATAAGTCTCAAAACTGTGTGCATTACCTGCTTGCTAAAGTCTTGATACATTTTATGATCATTCATGCATGACTGAGGGGTCAAGACCAGCATTTAAATACAAGTGGCTAGTATGTTAAAAAAAACAAACATTAACAATTCAAATTTTCAAAGTCAGTGAAGCGTGACTGTGGAAATGTCGACATAAAATTGAAACTAATCTCTACTGCAATACTAATGCATCTGCACATCGAATATCAATGGACTACTATGTGTGCAGATGCAGGAAAAAAAAACTTAAAACATTGTTACAGATTGAAAAGATTTAAAGTCAGTTGAGCATGACCGCAGGGGCATAGACATAAAATGCCAATGAAACAATATGTACATGTACCAATGATAATGCAACTGTTTCTTATGTACGTGAATTATGTACTGCAGTACATGAATGGGCATACTTAGCATTTTTTACATGGAGCACTAGCTGGCTTTATTCCAAATGTGCTAGGTTCCACATTTTTACAATCATATACAACTATAAAATATTGCATTCTATTCTCAAATATTGTATGTTGACTACTTGGATCAGGACTAAAAAAAAATACCTGTGTTTCCGGTAACATACTCATCAAAATTAGGGTCGGTTGGTACATTTTTTATTTTTCCAAAACTTTTTACATAGACATATAGAGAGTAACTTCTGGACTTTAACAGTGCTTCCTTAAAAATTGCCAAAAAAAACTTTAGGGTAGGCATTTTCAGCCCCAAAAATCTAGGGAAACACAGATTTTTTTTATTCTGCCTCATGTAAATCTTCACATTCCTACTGTTTAAGAATTTGCAAGCATGATATGCAAATTAATGAAACAAAGCCACTCTTTGAACATGTTGAATCAAACCACCAATCAAAGTGCATTAAAACCTCTCCATACATTTTGATTTGGCTGGAAATTAATCCTTTTGCTTTTGGCATTCGAAGCAAGAGGTGTTTTTTTTATATTGGCTGCCTCCGAATCCCTTATCAGCCATGTATAATTCTATTGGGGAAATTTTTATCAAGTGACCCCACCTCGTTCAGGGTAAAATAGTTTTGAAGTTGGAAACGTACAATATCAGCAACTAGAACATGTCGAAACTGGAGTTGTCGGAAGGGCCCTGCAGTTTCGATCCTGAAATTCCGGGCAAAAGTAAAATTGAGATAAGTGTAGATTCACATTCTGTTTGACACACAAATGTGTTGATAAAGTAATTTGCTGGATACAGTGATTTCTTGAAGTTTTACCAAACCATGTTATTTCTCAGCTTCAGACTTAATATCAAATCATTCCAAACTGATACAAGTAAAAAAAATCTTATGTGGTTAATTTGGTTTATAATAAAAAGTCAAAGTATTGGCAAACAGGAAGTGGATGTTCGACAAATTTAAACACTTTCGCAATACAACTCATCATTTCAAAGCTTCAAACCAAATTTCAAATCATTCCCTCCTGTAGAAGTCAAGAAATCTGTGACGGAAATTTAGTTTTTAGTAAAAATTCAAAGTCTCAGCAAACAGAAAGTGGATGTCCGACAAACTTGAAAATTGCTTACACAATACAACTCATCATTTCCAAGCTTCAGACCAAATTTCAAATCATTCCCTCCAGTTGAAGCCAAGAAATCTGTGACGAAAATTTGTTTTTTTTTGTAAAAATTCAAAGTATTGGCAAACAGAAAGTTGGCACCCGACAAACTTGAAAATTGCTTACACAATACAACTCATCAATTCAAAACTTCAGAAAAAATTTCAAATCATTCCCACATATAGAAGCCAAGAAATCTGTGACAGAAAAAATTGTTGACGGACAGACGAACAGACAGACGGACAAAGTGAAAACTATAGGGCACCCGCATCTCGATGCGGGGCCCTAAATATGGAATCAAAGGAGGACATATTTTCCTTCAAGAATCATGAATTATATTGAATTAGACTTGCCTGGTATGGAAGTAACAGCTCCTTCTTTCCGATTGTCGCTTTAAGATGCCTTTGTTTACGCCATCTTGTTTTTCAGAAGGTTTGATCACATGATCAACAGAATGTGTTATAGACTTTTATCGAGGTAAAGTTTTGGCTCTTTGTACATTGCAGAGAAAAGAAAAATTTACTACAAAAAAGACTATAGGGTGTGCCTGACTATAAATATTGATCACGTGACCAAACATCTGAAAAACAAGATGGCATATACCAACAGTCAGGGGTGCAACTTAAATAAGTTATCACAAAAATCACTTAAATGAGTTCCTGACATTTTAAGGGGGGTAGACCTGGGGTAAGAGAAGATAACTTGTTTTTCACTTTTTTATTATAGAATCATTGCAATAGGTATGATCAAAATTTTAGAACTGTAAAATTTTTTCCACACAGCAAATAAATATTATAATGAGTCCATTTTATCCTACATGTATGCAATACTGTCCAAAGATAATGAAAATCTGTAAAAGTCAGAATTCTTCCAAGGGAGGTAATTTATAGCGCAGATTCAGCAATTTTTTTGATTTTTACCCACTTTATTCTAAATTAAGAAAAAATGAGACGGTAGAATTTTCTAAAATTTTGATATATCTTTCATATACCAGTTTTCTTTCTATTTTCAGTTTTTGGTTAAAATTAAACGACAGAATTTTTTACTAGAGGTGTTTGAAAGTGATCAAAATAGAGTAAAAATTTCAGCCTATACTGTTCAGAACACCCACTTATTTCTGTTCAAAGTTGTTAAATTTACTATCATTATTCGTGCTTACTTTCAGACATGTCTAAACTACAGAATTTTGCATTTGAAATCATTCTAAATCAAATACAAATTTAATTAGAGCCAATTTTATACATCACAATCAAGTCCTGAACGGACCAAATAACAAGAGGAAACAAGGTATCTTTGATGACCACTAGACATAAAACGGGACGGTAGAAATTGTTGAAAATTGCTTAATGTGGACATGAACATATGTAGTTTTAATACTGAAAATATCAAGAAAATTAAACGAGCGGAAAATTTTAGGCCTACCCAAGTCTACCCCCTTAAGATCATGATACCAGTTATCGAGCTATAACCTGTACGAGTTACCAATTTGTTAATCAAGGGACATTACTCTGTTGATAACTTCATTAAGTAATTAAAGTCTTGTTATTATATAGATAGCAGTGATTTATCGAGTTTTCTCAGTTAAATAAATGTCATATTGTCACCAGTGAAAATAAAGGATTTATAGTTACTGGATGTCGTCTTAATGAAGCGACATCACAATATCCCTTCAACATGTTCAATGTTGTCGTCAAGTAAACGACAGGCGTATTGAAATGAACTAGAGAATGTGATTATAAGACACGGATGCCCCGCCGACAAATTTATCATAATAGATAACCTAAGTCAATCAGGCATAAAAATTAGTTCCCGGTCACTGAATCATCCTGAAGTACAATAACAGATGATTAATTTGATGAAATATCCCATTGGTACAATGTGTAGTTGTTGAGAAATGGACTTAAAAGCAAAATTTAACAAAAGTCACTCAAGCATAAAATATAGGTCAAAGCTACCTAACTGTCAATGTTTTGGGTATTACTCATCAAGGCAATTAATTTGTTGAAATATCCCATTGGTACAATGTGTAGTTGTTGAGAAATGGACTTAGACGCAAAATTTAACAAAAGTCACTCAAGCCTAAAATATAGGTCAAAGCCACCTAACTGTCAATGTTTTGGGTAGTACTCATCAAGGCAATTAATTTGATAAAACATCATATTGGTCATGTTGGTATAATGCGTAGTTGTTGAGAAATGGACTTTTAACGCAAAATTTAACAAAAGTCACTCAAGCGTAAAATATAAGTCATGGATCCCTAATTGTTGGTGAATCTGGTAGTACTAATAAGGTGCATATGTACTGATGCAGTATTACCAAAATACTACAAGAAGTTGCCAATATAGAGACCTAAACGCGAAACTTAACATCCGGACAGACGTAGGTACTTACGTACGTACGGACGGACAAGGGTAAATCTATATGCCCCTCCACTTCGTGGCAGGGCATAAAAAAAAGTCCACATCTAAAATTTCGGTTTTTGAGTAGAAAATCTATATAATAAAAAGCATAACTAATTGACCATCATGAAAAGTCAATAATAATTCATAAAGGTTTCGCGGAACCTGGTGTCCCGCCTGCTCACTCCGCTTTCATCATAATTCGGCCTATATTAAGATGTGGTTACTAAAAATGCTAAGAAATAACTGGTCTTTGAGAGTATCAGGAAATTTACCAAAATTGGAACCAATAATTTTTGAAATTTAAACATTGGAAATATTTGTTTTAACAAAAATTCATCCAAAAAGCATGGTTGCTAACAAGAATTTCAAAATATTGCTTGTCTTTGACTCAGTTTGAGATTATCAGGAAATTTACCAAAATTGGAATCAAAATTTTTGAAATGTAGGCATTGAAATTTTTTTTTCTTACTAAAATTCAATCAAAATGCATTGTTGCTAACAAGAATTCCCAAAAACAGCTTGTCTTTGAGAGTTGCAGGAAATTTACCGAAATTGGAACCATATTTTTAATTCTTAAGCTTTCAGAATTATGTTTGGTATGAAAAATTGCTAAAATATTTGATTGTATGAAAAATTTCCAAAAATTGTTAGTCGTGGACATTTCCAGGAAAGGATGAGTGGCAGTAAGACCCATTTTTGGCCCAAGATTTACCATGAAACTAAAACTATACAAACAGACGTCTTATGTTCCTGCAACATTGAACAGATATAGGGCTTTATGAAAATGATAAAGCTTTTTTCCATATCAGTTTGATTCTCATGATAATCAGTTAACTCAAAAGCTATATTTTTGGAAATAGTCAGAATTTCATAGATATTTGCTGTGTTTTGCACATTTTTGTGCTTTGAAAAATATGGGCACATCTGAATAACAACTTCATATTTAGTCAAAATGTGTAAAATGGTGAAATACATCATTTCTGAAAGTTTGAAGTTGTTGATTGCATGTGCCCCATGTTCACTTACAGAAAATTTGCTTTGAGAACATTCAAAATTGCAGATTTTCTGATTTTCTTTCAAAAAGACGGCTCCTTGTGATGTCACAATAACGTCAAAATGAAAGGAATTCGTATTATTATATGTTTTCTTTGTAGCCAGATGTAATAGTTAATATTTCCCATAAATATCACACTATTTTAAACAACTTGATTTTTTGGGCCAAATATGGGTCTTATTGCCACTCATCCTTTACCAAAGTTGAAACCGGAATAAAATCCTGAAAGTTTATTGCTAATCTACAGACTACATGCAATAATTCTATGTCAAAATTAAATTTCCCAAGTTCTAATTTTGTTTAAGCTTTGTTGATATTATGGACTAAAGTGAAAATGTAGTCAAATTCATTGATGCGGAAAATATAGGTCAAAGTGACATAATTCTGAAATAGATGTTGGTTACTACTAAAGATGTAACCACTTACCAATCATCATCCCTCTATGGCATGTGAGTGTCGAGATATAGTGAAAACAAAAAAAAAATTATTAAAAAAAAAACGAAGTCCAACAAATAGCAAAATACGGAAAAATTGGAATTATTTTTTTTCAAAATTGTACTGGGATTCAATAATGAAGTTGTACTGAATATTGTGTCAAAAATTCAATGCTATTGCACAAGAATTCAGAAAATGATTGAAGTTTAAAAAAAGTTAAACATTTGGGTTAACCCAATATTGGCGCCAACGACAGAATCAATGGTCGCTATGTCTCGCCTTCGCGACATTCGTCACAGGCGAGACAAAAACGTCACTCGTGTTAATCAATGCAGTGGATTAAACTCGTTGCGGAACAAAGTTCAGCAACTCGTTTAATCCTTCTGTGTTGTTCATGTTGTTCAGCACTGGTGACATTTTTACTGATATTCACTACAGTCAATTAATTATACTATAATTTACATCAGGGGTCGAAATAACTACCGGTCCGCCGGTCCTCAACCGGTAATTTTTGGAGTGCACGTGGAGCGGTGAATTGCTCGTCACCACCGGTCCAAATGTCCGGTGAAAAAAAATTTTAGAAATCAAACATTTTTTTATTGTCATTAAAAAGTTTTCAAAATGTTTCTGACCTTTATCATTGGAATGGATTCATACACATTTATTACTACATCTTCTGTTTATAACATCATTTAACATGATCAATGACCCCGGTCAATGACCAATGATGTGATAACTTTGGGACTTCTCGGGATACATATAAACCGGAAGTTAGTTCTCGGAAGTTTTCTAAAAATGGCGGTCAACTATGAATCGTTTGCTGAAGCAACATTAGCCAGAAAACATTTACGTTAAGTGTCAAGAAAGCGAAATCATTGCCAAGCTGGCAGTCAGAGAGACCTTTGCTTAAACAACACAGAGGACATTGGTTCGTGGTGAACATAGACCCACAATCCACTGCCGAGAACGACATTGACTTGATGGACATATTGTCACTTCTAGGTAGAGTCGCTGCTGTCCTTAGAAATACCTGCTATGGTACAAGTTGATGCATTAATAAATGATAGAGCATGTGGAATGGAACTGTTTCATACAATTTTCAACAAATAATGCAATAAGATGCCCACTATTTTGGCAAGATTTTCCACATGAGCACAGCAAAACTGGCACAAATTGTCAAAGTCTAAACTTTCACTGACGGTTCTTTTTTGATAAAGGCAAACATTACTTTTTTACTTACCCTTAGCAGTTCACACAAAGTAAAACTTAACAGAACAGAAAACATCAAATTGTCCAAAACAGTTAAACACTAGTAAAAACATTTAACAACCAAATTAAATCAAATATTTTATTAAACCAATTATTGACCCACAGGAGGCAATGACACAAAACACACATGATTTAAAACATACATTCAAACATACATTCTAGCTTATACAATGTTATATATAAATATACATTTATTTATTAAACAACACGGCAGACCAAATTACAAAAACTGTCATGGGGTTGTGTAGCTACAAGAGACAAAAAGGGATGGTGCTCTAGGAGATGCAATTGCATTCCTCCTCATGTCAAATATGTAGATAAACAAGACCATTTACAGTTTTACACAAAAAAGTATAAATTATTTAAAAAATGGTCATTTATCTGCAGAAGACAGCTGAAAATGTCCAAAGCACATTGATAGAGCACCCCACTGTACAAAGAGGTGCATTTTTTTTCATTTCTATAAACATCCAAAAGAAAACAATCGTTCGAGATTTGTTTTAAATAGTCCTGTGAGCTTTGTTATTACCTTTGTCATTGTTGAACCTGTGTAAGTATAAGGGGTCGTTTCGAACTGTTACCTGTTTTTTTTATGAACCTTTAAAGGGCAGTTGCAAAATGGAAATAACTGTGAATATAATTTTTCACCTCTTACTTATGAATTTCAATTTAAATAGAAAATTACAATTTGGAAATGAAAAATAATCTTCAAAAGAAAATAAACTTGGGGAAAAAATGGTGTTTTTGAAAGTGGAAAAATGCTGTCAGCAGAGGGCTAGAATGCAGGATTTTGCATCATAAACCCCAGAGCTTCCAAAAAAAAATATGTGTGTTTACAGTAGTCTGACCGACCCTATTTTTTTGATGCCGACCACAGAACTTTTTATTGATTCTCATAAAAAAAGTTCAACGTTGTTATCAACCGATCCTTTTTTGATACAGAACTCTGTAAATTGATAAGTTTATCTGGTAACATGCTTCCACTGGTACGGAAAGTTAATAAAATAGACATTTAAACTTTTTTATTTGGTTCAAAAGACATTCAAATAGATAAAAATCAAGAAACATGCCAAGTTTCTTCCAAAACAATAAAAATGGCAGGACATCCGGTTTGTAGGATTAATTTCGGAACGGACTTGGGAATGACCCGAAATTTTTCCGGATTTCCTTGATGATGCCTGGGAAAAAAAAAGATTCCCGACCTATCGACCCTAATTTTTTTCAGCAGACTACAGTTAACACACATATTTTTTTTTGCCTTATCTATTGTCATCGCTTGATGATTTATGTATGCAAAGTTACACATCGTTGGCTATTACAACCGGCAAACAACCAAAATTCCCAATTTAAAATCCTCCCTTAATTGAACAGAAATTGATAAGGACCGATATAAAAACGACATTCCATATATTTTTTCTGCAATGGCTTCATCATTATATATTTACTTTCGGGAATGAATTCATGGTCCATTATCTTTAGGAACAGGCAAAATTTTTTATATCTGTAAATTTGTTTTTGATATAAAATTCGTCAAAGTTTGAGGAAAACTGGGAATAGTGAAAAGCATGGCAAAAACTGCAAATTTTATTCATGACAATAATAAACACCTTGCTGCGTATTATGACCGATGACAATGTTCTTTCTGTCACAGAACGAAGGGATGTTCTTTTTGAAAATTTCCGATGAGCAAACGACACATTCAAATTCGTTTTATATGTCAAAACTGAAAGGCACAAAACTATCGAGAACAGGTGAAAGCACGATATAAGGCCATGGGTGGTTTAAAAAAAAATGACCCCAAAGTGTGACAAACATGGAAAAAATAAACTCTAACTCAGACAGTTTTCCTTACTTTTTCTATCATCTACATACTTTCCTCTGTACAACACAGCAAATTTGGAGTGAATAACACAAGATACAAAAAAGATAGAACAAAGGTGTTAAAATTGATGAAAATAACTGACTTAAAACATATATTGTCAGACACCATAACAAAATAATGTGAAGCATAAAATGATGGATTATATTCAAGTTATTTTGAAATTTAATGAAAATTTCAATTTAAAACCAAACTTCTCATATAAGACTATGTGTTTTGCTTAAAAATTTTTTTTTTGTCATTTTAAAGCTATTTTTACCTGATAGTATCCCTTTTTGTTTTTATTTGCCAAGTTAACTGTAATCACGAAGCATACAGATGGTAAATTTCTATTGATATGTCCCTGAAGGAGAGCCATGGCAAATTGTAGGCAAAAAGGACAAGTATTTTTTGCCAAAAATGGCTTTTGAAAATCATGTTAATTTATACATAAAAAATGTTACACTCCTGACATGTTTGTCACCCACATTAAAACATATATAAAAATTATGTTTAATAAATTTTGTCATGGTTAAATGCATTGATATGTTTAGATTACTCTAAATTGTCCATTTACAAAGGCACAGTAACTCCTGTTGACTGTCATAAACCAAAATTGTGTTGCACTCCTGACTCATGTACATTCATTAATTTTGATCATAATATTTCAGCATTTGTATTTTTTCCAATTAGAAGAATTATTGGCAACTGAAAACAAAACATTTTTCTACCTTCCAAATGAATTAATTTTTATGTTATGGTTGATTTTATTAATTTTTTATATTTTTTACCTTCTGTTTAGATGAAAAAGGACCATTTTTTTCCACAAAATCTTCTTATAATTTATCATAAAATTATATTAAATACAAATTTTCACATTAAGAAATGCCACAAAGTTGATTTCAATAGCTACATATTAATAAAGGGCTACGCCGAGCGCAGCATGATACGACCGCAGCATGTCGATCACTGAAACTTCAATAAAAGTACATGTAGTTCAAAGTGAATGTGGACACAGTAAAGAGCTTGACACAATAATTAGATGGACACAAAAAGAAGCTTGACACAGTTATTAGCTGGAAACAAACTACGGAAAAAATCAACCCTTTTGATCACTTATTGATAAAAAAAAACTGTAAGAGCTATGCAAAATATGTTACTATCAACTAACACTTTACATCCATAGAAATAAGAAAAAAAATCCATCGAAATCTGATGAAAAATAAAGATTTGACATATTTAGAAAAATCGCAATTTTGGCCCCTTTGACCCTTTGTAGCTCGGAAAAGGTAAAAGCTACGCCAAATCCTTTGGCATACTACTGAAAGCTTAGATCAAGAGGAATCCAAAGAAAAAAATCCCATCAAAATCCGATGAAAAATAAAGATTTGACATATTTAGAATAAAGGGCTAAGCCGAGCGCAGCATGATACGACCGCAGCATGTCGTCCACTGAAATCTGAAAAAGTGTAATTTAAAGCGAGTATGGACAAACGAAAGAGCTTGACAATAATTAGAAGGACGCAATAAGGAGATTGACCCAGAAATTAGCTGGACACAAACTAGGGAAAATAAAAATTAGCCCTTATGACTCCTTATGATACCTCTTTGACCCTTTATAGCGCAGAGACGGTAAGAGCTACGCCCAATCCATTGACATACTGCTGAAAGCTTATATCAAGAGGAATCCAAAGAAAAAAGACCATCAAAATGCGATGAAAAATAAAAATTTTAGGTAATCTGCAAATTTGCAGTTTTGGCCCCTGTGAACCCTTATAGCACGGAAACAGTAAGAGCTAAGCAAAATCCGTTGACATACTACTGAAAGCTTACATCAAG
>MJUU01025077.1:0-19146 GCA_002080025.1 Modiolus philippinarum
GGACTGCACTTTTTGTCCAAAAGGTGAGTTATGTTTTTACTGCGATCATACATAATTAGTTACAATGTTTCCACATTATTGCCATAAAGTGTATCATTGCACATATTTTGATGACTACATAGAATTTTGACCTTTATTATATTTCGCAGTTTTTACGTTTTACAATGGATTCAAACAGAAAGCTACTTTGGGAAAAATTTGGTTGAGATAATTTAAATGGCAGTTTATTTGAAGATTCAAAAACAATTAAAATGTAATATAGACTCGCCGAGAAAAAACAACTCACCAAGATCCCCTCTCAAAATTTGTTTTGGAATTTGTGCAAAACACCTTTTAATAGTACACATCAGACTGCTCTCCCTTTGCTGCTAGACTGCTCTCCCTTTGCTGCTAACACCTCGGTACCCATATGACAGTCTTGGTATAATACCATGGCCAATATGGAAAAGACACGTTGTAATCTATATTTATCTAAAACAAATCTGTTTGTTGTCTTCTGAGGATTATTACCATTTCATATCATAAATCAGTGTTATAAAAAGCTATTGATTTAATTACATCAAGTAACTTATATATATATATATATATATATATAAATACTAAATGTAGTTTTTTAACTTTTAATACTGTTCTCAATCTTTCAGGCCATGTCTAATGAAAAACAGTATGTTTCCAATGCACAGTGACCCAGACGAAAAACTACTTTTTAAGAATCAGGCAGATGCAGACTGGAAATTGTTTTTACTCAGCAGATCGAAAGAACTGAAGACAGGTTTATACTTTTAAATCTATTTTTAACAGATCGAGAGAACTGAAGCCAGGTTTATACTTTTTTAATTTCACTTATAAGTATAATCTTTTATTTTTTTCCTAAAACTAGTTTTGAAAGAAATAATCAAATTGACAAAGATTGACGACTTAAATCTTGATAAAAATATGGCGAAACAATTAAAATTGTCGGGATATTCCATTGATTTTTATTAAACAAAATTACTTTTTTATTGATTTGAACAATTTTTTATCATTTGCCTATTTATTTCGACATGACTATCAAATCAACAACAAAGCAACAACCAAAAAAATCAAATTATAAAAACATGGCAATAAAATGATCACATGCAGACAGAGAATGTAGATGATGAAGACGAAACAAACAGAACATAATACAAAACAACGGCAGTAAAATACCGAAGGAACAAAGTACGTGATTACATAAATCAAAATCCAGAGGCAAAGGCAAAAGCAAGAACACCAGAAGACGGATGACCAAAGACACCACATGCTCTATATTTTTCACTTATGGTGTACTTGTGCGTGAGAAAATTTCTCAAATGGATATACTATTGATACTTTCAAATTTTGGCATTTATTTTATTAATTTCGAAATGTAATCCAGACCACCTGTTTTAAGTGCCCACATCTCACTATTTTATAACGCCACGTTTTCTTACATTCGACTTGATGAGTGCCCTGTGTTTGTCTATATGTTATAGTTGTCCACTAGCTTAAGACACTAGTGCTTTTGTCGGGCAAAGGATGACAGTGATTGTAAGAGCACTTTGCCAGTTTAATTGATGTTTGTTGACAATCCCGCACCCATGACCAAGAAAGACATGGATGTAGCGTTGCTCGACAATTAGCAAAGAATTCCGCTTAAACTGGTGCTAGGGGCCGTCTTGAACTTACTATGAGGTATGAGCAAAGCTCATTTTTTAAGGCCTCATTGTGACTTCAAGATGAAGAACAACAATAAAAGCGTTGTTCCTTTGCTTGTTTTTTTACCATGTATTTGTAGAGACTTTGTCTCATGTGCATTTACTCTATATCCTTTTATTCACCATTCACAAATCACTCGAACAATTCATATGCAACACAAAACATTAAAGCAACAACAGTGTGAACTCTCAAAAAATAGAAATTTATCAGGTGCTCCGGAAGGGTAAACATGTCCTGCTTTGTATACAGCACAAACGTCACAATAAATTAAGTATAAAAAGTTTGAACTCCTCAAAAATCAGTAGTTATGCAAATGCTCCGGAAGGATAGAATGACCTGCTTCGATTTATATGTGACATAGGCCAACTGGTTGTTTTTGCAGGACACAAATTTCGCGATTTCTTTCAAAAATGTGCCATTTACTTTAACGGGCTGAAATATTTCCAATTTATTTATCAGTTATTGTATAAAGTTGTGTAACGTAATATTTCTTGGTACGCCATTTTCGCGATACGAGAATATTGGCGGATAAGGCGAATATTAAGTACCTCGAAAATAACCACCTATACGATAACTCGGGATTTGTTGAAAGATTCATACATCCATTTTTGATAAATGTAAAACAGGAGATAACAGGAAAGATCTACAATGGCTGAAATTTACAATCACATGCCACAATCTGCAAAGTACAAATTGAAACGAGCGACGACCATAAAAATTTCTGAGTGACAAAGTATCAATGTTGAACAAAACTCTGTTTAAGTATCTTTAGAGATAGTAAAACAATGGCAGTAGAATACCGAAGGAATAAAGCACAAGATTACACAAATCAAAGTCCAGAGACAAGGCCAAAGCAAGAACACCAAAAGACGGAAGACCAAAGACACCACATGCCTACAAAACACTCGAACGTTACATATACAACACAAAAAAACTAAAGCACTAACAGTGTGAACTCTCAATAAACAAGAGTGACATCAGGTGCCCCGGAAGGGTAAGCATGTCCTGCTCTGTGCACAGCACCCGTCACACTGTCAGTGGGTCAATTCAGGGTAAAATCGAAACCGCGCTCTGCACTAAAGCAGCAAATGAGCTATGAAATGTAGACTCCATATCTTAGAGATGCTGGTAAGCGTGTCATGAAAATTTGATTTAAAAATATTAAAGATGCATATAATACACAATTAAAGGATGCGAATCAATGCATATGAGACAAAGTCTCTTCAGATAAATAGTAAAAGAAAACTATGGAACAACGCCTATGTGTTTTGTTCTTTATTTTGAAAGGGGGTAATAACATAGTCAAAGAACAGGGTTGTCAAGAGTCGAAGTCCGTGAGACAAATAGACAAATCTTGAGAAAACCGCCAAAAAATGGTCCTGACTTGGTACAGGTATGAAGCCACCATGAGACCATCAACAATGGGTTTTTTTCATAAGGCTACATCAAATTAATTAATAGATTGTCATCCCCATCCACCCCATTTTTTCTAAGCTCATTTTTTTCAATTATTCAGAAATTTTCTTTAAATTCCTATCAATTTCAATGAAACTCAGTAAAATATATAAAATAAAACCCTCCCACCAGCCCCAGATTTCTTGCTAAAGATGGATGAGAATCTACAAATTAACTTGATAGGGCCTAACTTGCAGTAAGTTGAAGACAGCCCTACCACCGGTTTGAGCAAAATGCGTTAAAATTGTCGCCCAACGTTACATATATGTTCGGTATTTCTCATGCATGCGTGATCGTCAGAAACATAAAACAACTGGAAAATTATTCTATAACTTCTGTCATCACCAGACAAAAAGACCAATAAAAACAATACAAACAACCACAAGGCATATATCTGGTCAACATAAGAAAACCTGGCATAACCTGGTATAATGCAGTAACGAGATGTGTACACTACAAAGAGGTAGTCAGAAAGCAGTTGAAAATTACAACATTATAATGAAATACCAGAATTTGAAAATATGAGAGCGGATCCATACAAGAACGTCTCTCAAGAACAATTATACCATACCATAACTGAAATATGTAGGAAGTATTTAGTCCTCTTTGTAAAAGTCGGTATGTAAACATAATTCGTAATACATTATAGTATACAAAATAGAATAAGTTTGAGTGTCTGGCACAGTATCAAACTACTAAAACAATGTTGAAAGTGAAGTTTACAAACATGAAAGGCAAAATCGGCAAATTTCCTGAAAGATATAATTGACTATGGTATACATGGATAGCATTCACAGAACTATTAATATTGTGTAACTTTTTCAACATAATGACGCATTTCACATTTCCCTAATGAAGAAATTGTTTATTAAAGTAAGGAATACAAGCCGTAGACAAAAATAAAAACCTTGAAATTTTATCATTACTTCAGGCGGTGTAATGTTTTTGATACCATCAGCAATGGAGGCCGATGTAGCTTTTGGCCAGTTGAATATAGTACTGCGATCTCTTCTGAAAGATAATTTATTAACGAAGGTAAATAAACAATGAAAGGATATGGAGTAAATGTCTTTCTCTAATTTCCATCCAGTTTTCACGTTTCCTGGACAGTGTGGAAACATTTGTTCTCCTCTCTAGAGAGGAGAACAAGTTTCGTGACATTTCCCGCCAAATTTATTCGGAATACAATCCTCGGTGTTTTTCGTCCAGTCATTAGAGAAACAGTTTCCACAACTTAAACACGTTAATTATGAAATTTCTCACATCTCGTTAAATAAATTTTCAAATGTTTAAAAGCTCGGCAAGCCTCGCTTACAAACATTTCCAAATTTATTCAACTCGATGTGAGAAATTTCATAATCAACTAGTTCTCGTTATGAAAACTATTCAACTCGATGTGAGAAATTTCATAATCAACTAGTTCTCGTTATGGAAACTATATTTCTCTAATGATATGTCAAGTTTAAACCGGTTTTGACCCGTTGCATAAATATTCTTTATTCAACGTATGTTGAATAAAGCCCCGTGCTATTTCCCGCCAAATCGTTACGGAATACAGTTCTCGGTGTTTATCATTGATCATTAGAGAAAAAGATTACACCACTTTATCCCGATTATTACCATATTTTATCCACTCTCGATAGTTAAAATTAAAATTAAAATGTTAAAATTTAACTATCTCTAGTGGATAAAATATGGTAATGAACGGGATCTTGTGGTGTAATCTATATTTAATCTTGAAGCCAATGGACGAATATGGAGTGCATGCACATGAGACAAAGTCTCTACAAGTTACATGGTAAAACCAAGCAATGGAACAAAGCTTTTATTGTTCTTTTCCATCTTGAAGCCTTAAACAATGAGCTTTGTTCGTACATTATGGTAAGTTCAAAACGGCCCTTAGCTAGATGTTAAGCAATGCCACATTTATGGTCTTCGAGTCATGGGTGCGGGATTGTCAATAAATATGAAATAACTGGCAAAGTGTTCTTGCCCGACAAACAGAAAACAATTACAACATATAAACAACTAGAGGGCACTCATCGAATCAATTGCAAGAAAACTTGGCATTATAAAATAGTGAAATTTTGGCTCTTTAAACAGATGATCAGAACATTTTGAAATTACCCCCCCCCCCCAACAAAAAAAAAACAAAATTCTAAAAATATGATAGTGCACCTTTATGAGATATTCTATCAAGTATATAGTAAAGATAACAGTAAAAACCTACAATGGCAGAAAATTACAATCACAATCCATAACCCATAAGGGAACTCTACTGAAAAAAAACACATAACAAACTTGAGACAAAGTGCACGTACATAAAACCTTTTAAGGTAGATAGACAGTAATGTTCAAATCCATGAGATTTTGTTGTAAGTTGGCACAATTGAAGAATCAATCCTATTTACCCGAAATATGTAATAAGAAGTATGGGTCACCATGCTTGCTTTTTCTAGAATTGAGATCAAAATTTGCTAATTTCTTTGTCATTTTTCATCTAAATTTACATAGAATGCACAGGGAAAATATGGAAAGGCAATCTTTAGCTTAATAGAAATGAACTTTTTGTCCATGAGAATTTATTGTATTTTTGTGAACAGATAGTTTATGATGTAATTTATTGATAACAATTAAAAGAGGTATGTGTCACCATGCTTTTAACGGAAATATTTTACAAAGTTTCCGAATTAAACATTATTTACGCGGCAAAGTAAACGTAATATTACGTTTCACATCCGTCATTCAATTATGACGTCACAAAGGAAAAGCCATCAAATAACTGATCCGGCCCGAAAATCAAACCTACCCCGTATCTGACTCTTTGATTTTCTAATGCGCGATTTAATTGCGCAGCGCAACAGTGTCTATCTGCCTTAAGTTATAAATATAACGTCTTCCTATATGTTGAATTTGCACTGCATTAAGAATGAAGCAGTACAATGAAATTGAGCTACAACATGGATAAACACAAATGACTGAATTGTTGCTTGATATAAAGGAAATCTGGTCAGATAAAAGGAATGTCTTGGTACCCATAAACCGATTTTTGCTAGTGCCGGTACCAAGTCCGGCTGTCCCGAGTTCCTATCGTTGTTCACATTCGTCTTTTGTCTTATTTTTGTTTTTCATGTGTTTTCATGGTTAATTGTAGCATGTAGTTGTAATTTTCAGTTATTAAAATGTTTCCTGTTATCCCCCTTTTCATCAATATCCTTAGACATTTTTAAAATTTCATGCTAGCGTTCTAACAATACGATCTGATTTTTCCAAGTTAGAATTTGGGCGTTTGAGACTAGTGTTTGTGTATCTGAAAGTATAAATATGAATATTTTTTCCAGAGAAAAGCATAAATTACATTTTCGAATTTGTCTATAATCTTATAGATTGATTTTTTTTTCTAAAAGCAAACAGTAAATGTTTAATGTAAAACAGGGAATAACAGGAAACATCTACAATGGCTGAAATTACAATCACATGCCACACTCTTCAAGGGAACTACACAGGAAAAATACCAACAAGACAAAAGACAAATGTAAACATCGATAGGAACACAGGACAGTCGGACTTGTAATTGGCACTAACAAAATCCAGCGGTAGTGTTAAACCGGTTTATGGGTACCCAAAAATCCCCTTTATTTGTCCCTAAAGAATAATTATCATATGAATAAAACCAATACATGTTGTATAGGTAGACTACTCACTGTGTGACCACAATTTTGAAAGGAGAGAAAATGACAACACGTAATTTTTTACAAATGGGTCAAGGGGTTCTCGCCGCTTCCCTGCTGGCTAGCTCAATGAGCCTAGTCTGCTGGTAGAACACTGTCAAAATACGGAAGAACAATATAACTCAAATTTTCCGAATGGTTTTATCAAGAATTATCATATATTTCAGTAGATATCGGCAGTATCAGTGAGAGGCCATTATGGTTGTAAAATATTCAGGTCACTAGATCTCAAAGCTTATTTTACGTATGAAAGCAAAGTATCTTGTCGATATCTCCTATTACGTAAAGAATGTAAGTTACATCCCGGATTTTGCTGGATCTTTGATCAGTTTTGGTATTTTTAATAACATTTCCGTAAGAACGAGAATCAGAAATGCCAAAGGTAATAAGCTGTTTGCTAGTAACGCAATATTTAGATGTCAACTGTTCATATCTATTTTAAACGGTCTTAAAAGTATTCAACAACTAATGGAATATGCAACCCTGTTGTAAAAGTTTGGCTGTGATAGTAAGTTTGCGTTCATTAAAATCGTCAAGAGTAGAACAAAGCGTACGAATCGTAATAGTAACCTTCCTCTCACTTCCAAACTTTTGCAACAAGGGTACAGATTTCATAAATTATTAAATACTTTAGAGAGGTTCTACAGTTATGAACATTTGATATCTAGAAATGACGTGACTCACAAACAGCTAATTACGAAGGACATTTCTCATCCTCGATTTTATGGACATATTGTTAAAAAATGTTAGAAACGGATAAAGAAATCCAGAAAAACTGGCACATAACTTACATTCTTAACGTAATATTGGATATCAATGGGATATTCTCAACAAATCCGTCAAATTGGCTTTGGAATTCAGTAACCTGAAGATTTTACATATATACTGGCCTCTCAATGATACTGCTGATGTCTACTGAAATACATAACGACTCCTTACCAAACCAATCGGGGAGTTTTGAGTTTGATTTTTCTTCCGTAATGCGACAGTTTTTTACCAGCAGACTAGGTTCATGTAGTTTAGCGGCGAGCACTCTTTGACTGATATCTAAATTACGTTTTGTCATATGCTTTTCTTTTCAAAGATAGTGGTCATAGAGTTAGTAGTCTACCTGTATTGGGTTTTATTCATATGTTTATTATACTATAAGGAAACGGATAGAGAAAGGGGATGTTGGGTACCCATAAACCGGTTTAACCATACCACTGGCATTTGTTTGTGCCGGTACCAAGACCGGATATCCGGAGTTCCTATCGTTATTTTTGTTTGTCTGTTATCTTGATTATTGTTTTTCTGCTGCAGTTTGCTTGTGAATTGAGGCATGTGATTGTGTTTTCGGCCATTATAAGTGTTTACTGTTATCTGGTTGTTGTATTTGAGAAATATACACCACTTAGGATGGAGCTAGAGGAATGTCGCCGTCAAGGAAAGGGAAATTGGTTATTGTGAAATCAAGATCATCCCTTTTATCACATATTTCAGTTTTTATTTTACCAGATAAATTTTTCAACTTACACTTGATGGCGCCATAATCAAAATTGAAAAAATGTGAATTTGTGGTCAAAGGCATATAACTCTATCCTAAATTGAAAGCCCGTACGAAAAAAGTTATGAAAATTTTAATTTTCAACATTTAATCCTAAAAATTGCAAAGGTCCAATTGCAATGAAATTTGCACTGCAAGTAGGAGAATTATTATTCTTTCATGCACTAGATGGGCATTAACCTACTGAATACGCTGTAGTATTTACAATTACCTTAAGATGAAATGTTTAAAAATTTCGTATTTTTGAAATCCAAACCTTCAGTGAAGGTACCTAAATTAGAAAGAATTCTTACTTTTTACCAATTTCGTATTTCTGGACACAAAAGCAATTCAAACAATAAGTCACAATTTTTTGACCGGAGAGTTATCTAACCGGATTCTTTACTTATATTCCTATACCAGAGTCAAAAATGATAGTTAGATCCAGGAAAGGGCAGTATTTTGAGTCATTGTTAGCTTTATTTAATTTCAGATCTTGTGGGTAAATGTTGTTAAGCATGTAATCTTTGTTTTTTTTTATTTGGAACCATAATTTTTGTATAATTTTCTCACTTTTCAATGAGTTATATGAACATGTCATTTGTCATTGTGTTACCCCTCAAGATGATTAAGTGAACATGTTTCAGTTAAGGAAGGATAACAGGAAACACTTACAATGGCCAAACATTACAATCACATGCCACAATCCACTAGGGAACTCCACAAGAAAGACAATAAAATGACAAAAAAGACAAACATAGACAACGACTGGAAATCGGGATAGCCGGACTTGGTACCGGCATTATCGACAGCTAGCGGTAGGGTTAAACCGATTTATGGGTACCTAAACCTTCCCTATCTCTATCCCGTTTTCCTATAGTATAATAAACATAGAAATAAAACCCAATACAGGTAGACCACTAACTCCAAGACCACAATCTTGAAAAGGAAAGAATACGACAAACGTAATTTAGAAACAACGGCAGTAGAATACCGAAGGAACAAGGGAAGCGAAGACCACAAAAATCGAAGTCCAAAGACATGGCAAAAACAGCAAGAGAGAAAAACAAAGACAAAAAAAGGACGTGAGACAGCTGCAATGCATGAAAATAAAAAGACTGCATTAAGAACTAAGGCACTTATCGTGTGAACTCCCATTAAACCCGAGAGTGACATCAGGTGCTCCGGAAGAGTAAGCATGTCCTGCTAAACTAGCGGCACTCATCACACTATCATTGAATCAATCCAGGGTTGAGTCAAAGCCGGTTATGTCAAATCCGTGAAGACGTGAAATCTTGGTCAAGGAGTCCTCGCCGCTAAACTACCGACTGGCTCAAGTCTGCTGGTTAAACACTGTCGCACTACCAAATTCAAATCAAATTCAAAACTTCCCGAAGGGTTTTGTAGAGAATTATCATGGATTTCAGTAGATATCGGCAGTATCAGTAAGATGTATAGCTTTATTTTATGTTTATTTCATTTCTCAGATTGTGAGACTTCACTATCGATACACTACACCCCCTTTTACCTCATGTGCTTCGTATTTTTCTTCCACAGGCAGAGTTTGTTAATATATCGGTGAATTCCTATTTACGATCTGAAGATGAGCTAAAGAAACCATTTGAAGAAAACGCGGAAGAGGTTAAAGATCTAGAATTAGTGTCATTTGAAGTCGTGAAACATGTGATTTTTGAAGTTGGAAATGGTATGTATATAACTAACTAATAATTAAATATTACCTTTTTAAAGAATTTCACTCAGATTTGAATTCAAACATAAACGATAACAACACCTTATTCTTTCATTATAAGCGGTTTATCTTCGATTTATAAAAACTGCAGACTGCTCAAATTGCATTTTAAAAGAAAGTGATATAATGTATAAAGAAATCTAGAAACCTATCATTTAACAAAAACAAAAACTTACTATTACATTAAGAATTTCATTGTAATACTGAAAAGGTAACAATTCTAATTTAATACTTACTTACAAGTTGTAGAACAATAATAACTGCATTTTTCCATTGCTTTGGTCAACCATGAATTTGTAGAGACTCTCTCATACTCAACCTTCTTTCATTTTTTACCTATACAGTGAACAAATGTCTTCCTTACTTGTATAATTTCACCGTAGTGCACTTTATTCGTGCAATGGTTTTGTCTCATCGATAGTGATCTTGGAGTTAGATGTCTACATGTGTTCGTATGTTGATTATACAAAAGGCAAACGGGATAAAGAATCGGTAGTTTTGGGGTACCTATCAACTGGTTCAAACCATCGTTAGCTTTAGTCCGGCTAACCCGAGTTCCGATCGGTGTCCACGTTCACGTCTTTCATTTGTGTTTTTCTAGTGCAGCTCCCTAGTGGATTGTGGCCTTCAATTGTAATTTTCGGCCATTGAAGGTTTTTTTTTTTTTTTTTTTTCATTTTTTTTAATTATTTTACAGAATTTCTGTGTAAAGTCATAAATCATATAATGAACTTGTTAATTTAAAAATGGTTAAATAAAAATTTGAAATGTTTTTTTTGTATTTTGATGATTTTCGAGCTCATATTTGAACTTGGCTAGTTATTATTTTGTTCATTTTGTAGAAACTTATGGGCGACAGAGGGCATTAGATCTAACTAACATGATAAAGACATGGACTTACTATGCTGTAGTTGATCACTTAGATAAAGAAAGAACAGAAACAGATAAAAGTAAAATTGGAGAAGAATTTTTTGAGAGATGCCTCAACAACTTCACAGATGTCACTGGAGATTACTACTATCATTTTCCTAGACTTGTTATTAAAAAAGTAGCCAAAATGTAAAAATGACTTGGAATTATAAGTCAACGTAATATAAACTTTCCCTACTCAGTATAATAAAGTAAATTAATTTGTACTTTGCATATCATGAGTATTGTTTAAAAATTTTAGGGTTGTTAAAGTTGACTTTAAATCCGAATAATCAGTAATATCAAATATAGCTAAGGACAAAACTACGATGGAGGGAGTTAATCCTTCGGTTTTAGAATTTACATAAATTTAGATAATAGTAATTGAACAAAGTGTACACATGAGATATTATCTCATATACAAGTACACCATATCTAAGAAAAATAAAGAGCATACATCTCTACCACGGGGAATTGTTTTACCAACTCCGCACTGCAATAAAAGACAAACTCCTGTATTAAATATTTTACGAAAGGATATGAAGTAAATGAACATGAGACCATAATGTCAGTAATTGTTCCGATAACAAATCGACCAGGAGTTGTATACTATTGATAGAAATTAGAGAAGAGTTAATACACAATTTGAAACTTAAAAAAAATGATTAACATGGGGAAGAGATGATGCAAAAATTTTCTGCCTAAATACTTTCTTGTAGAAGACAACAAACAAGAGTTAAAGGGAACAACAAAATCTATTCAAGTTCATAATCAAACAAATGAAACTCAAATTTGTTTTCAGAAACAACGGCAGTGAAATACCAAAGGAACAAGGAGAGCGATGGCCACAAAAATCGAAGTCCAAAGACATGGCTAAAAACGGCAACACAGAAAAACAAAGACAAAACAAGGACATACGATGGCTACAATGCACGGATATAAAAAGACGACATTATTAACTAAGGCACCGGGAGTGACATAAGGTGCTCCGGAAGGGGTAAGCAACAGTCCTGCTTCGCTAGCGGCATCCGGTCACTATCAATGAGTCGATCTAGGGTTGAGTCTAATCCGGTTATGTCAAATCCTTGAAGACGTGAAATCTAGCTGCAATGTCCGATTTTATTTGGGACACATGTAGACATATCATATCTGTCAATGATGTCATGGTGACGGCCATAGAATTTCTGAAGGGATGATAGTAACAAAGGCTGAACAAATCCCTGACTAAACATCTTTTGGAAGTAATTTTGCTCTATTAAAAAGAATCACTGTATGAACTACATGCTTGACAGTATTGAATCAACAGTGAAATGTACACTCCATAGGCTTGAGAGTTAGGTAATGTGCTGCTCAGAAAGGGAAAGTTTATAATTGGAAAGTTCAAATCATCACGTTTGTCATATAGTTTAGATTTCAAATGTCCATCTTAGTCAATGTATATTAAAAGATCTAAGTACGAAGCTAAACAGGTGTATAAGTCGTCTCTTTAATGTCAAGCTCATTTGGGTTAGATCTGGTGTTAATATTCCTTGAATTTTGGATTATCAAGAGAAAATGCATCATCTATGCAGCGCAAGCTTATATTAAAGGACTGGGCTAAATGGTTTTTTTTGTGGTAGCCATTTCGAAAACTTGGCCTCATACGAGAAAAGAAAGAGCTAAAAGTGGCGCACTGTTAGTTCTGTTGAAAAACGCGACCTCCAATTTCGACAAAGATATTATCTATTAAAAATTACATCATCTTGATAAGGTCATTCTCCGTGTACTTCTTGTTTGACTCAGTGTTGGTCTTTACAAAATATGTTTTACCTTTCCTACTACTAAATAAGTGTATCTGCGTTCTCCGTTTTTAGATCAGAAACATTGACGGATCAAATACGAAATTGCTGTTTCAATTTATTGTGTGGCAAGGTAGTATAAAGAATATAAAAAATCAAAAGTTTGTATGCTATTGCAATGAGTGAGATTGCTAGAGGATAAAATTTCTTTAGAATCAACACCTGATTGACGCCGCTCTTGGAGTAGACTTTATCACATTTACTTTTCAGGCCATCTCTGACTGCGGTCAATAAAGTAGTTAGGGGCTTAGAAAGTGGCCAAGTGGTGCATCTAGAAGACCCCGCAATGAATCTGTTTGTATGGGTCCTTATGAAGTTTAGGGACCCAGTACATGTAGATGTAAGGGAGCTGATTGTTTTCATCACCCGCTTAGAAAAGATCAATATTTCCCTCTATTTCAACTACTTATTTTTTTTAATTGCAACTTCATTCTTTAGTTTATACTTTGGATGACACCAAATAACAAAATAACGAAGTAATTGTGAATTTAGTTTTTGGTTTTTGCAAGAACGTGTGTCTCTTCAGTGCAGATCAAATCAAAACATTTGGAAAACAATAATTTGTATACTATATTTACAAGAGTTTTGTATGTTTATTACGTTATTGTATATGAAAATGAAAAGTGAATTGAAAAGACGAAACGATTGGTTTGGTTTAGTCTTCCTTTTAACTTGCTTATTGTCGTTTATAGAATGTGATATAAACAAAATAAAGGTAGAAAATAATGCTTTCTTCACTACCCCAGGGAAGGAATTTGAGTACTCATATATATGCTTACTCGTCAATTCAGGTAAACATTATTTTTTTCATTTTTATTTTATTTTGCCACACTATAGCTGAAATATTGGCCTGAAGTTGGCGTACAACATCAATCGATCAATCAATCATTTTTTTTTTCAATTCTTGATAAATACCATATCAGTGATTTGTTGAAATACTGCATTGTTTTCACATAGTTCAATCTAACAATACTGGTTTCGTATCTATGTATTTACCCAATCTTTTAGCATATATGTCATTTACTAGAAGGATTTCTCAAATTTGAATTACCGTATATCGGGTTATTTTCGCGTCGGCTTATGCTCGCGATTGCGGTGTAAAACAGGCCAGTGAAAAATTCGCTAGGTTTATAATTCGCGTTTTATACTCAATCTAATGCATTTGAATAGGCAGTGAAATTTATGCGGAGGCTGAAATTCACGTATGATTGCCTTCAGCGAACATAGCGAAAATTAGACACACGCGAAAAAATCCTGATATATGGGTATATATAATATTGTTCAAGTTATAACTTGCAGGTTCAATGTCTATCATTTCATTGGTTTACTTTCTTCTGGAACTGATGAACATTTCTTTTTTTAAGTCGATTTTATCACTATAAGTATGGGCTTGGTTATTCTTTTTATTATTGAATTTTGTTTTATTTTTTTACAAACAAATGTGTACCCTTCATTCCTTAAATCAGTTAAGCAAAGGATTCAATTTGTAATGCAGTGGATTTTTTTTTTATGTTGTTCTTGTTCGCCAACTATGGTATTAGTTTATTGAACAGGAGAATATCGAAATTAAATTTTCATATTCCACTAAAATTTAACCCTTAAGGAATTAACATGGGCATATCCATATGAACTCCATAAGGAGTCAGGCCGGATGCGTTAACGGGATACTGATCCTGATCCCCTATTGTGCATAGATCACCCGTCACTTGTGAGAGATAACAAAATACCGAAGAACTACGAATTAGTTTCAGAATTTTGCCATTTCGACAACAAATGTTTCTTCAAAGAAGATTTAAAATTCGGAGGACCATACACAATATTTAAATTCAAGCTGTTAGAAATGAAATTTTGTCATGTGTTTTACCTGTGTAGTTCACTGGCAGATTGTGGCATGTTATTATAATATTCAGCCATTATAGTTGTTTCCTGTTATCCGTTTTTTAAAGTTAGTTTAATCCTATGAAAACAAATCAGTTTACGAGCTGAGAGACTATAACAGTGTACTAGTCAAGCAATTCATAATTTCAAGCGTTTTTCGGAGTAGTTTTCTTGTTAGTAATACAAATGTATTTGAGAAATCCTCGTTTTTGGAGGATGGTGGAGCATATATCAGCTGAAAAGAATATTCACCGATTGAGAAAGCAGAGGATATATAAATACTAATGAATGGGAAATTAAGAAGGGAGAGTTGAAATCATTATTGATTTTTTATTTAAGTATTTGCAAATGATTTATTTGACTTTTTAAAAGTAATTCGAAACAAAATTTTAAGATTATGGTGGACATCCGACAGAAGGAAATTTGAGTATTACTCGCATACAAATCCATTATGAACTTAATTTTAAAAAATTGGTCGAAAAATGCAATTCCATTTTACATCCGAAAATGGGATTGGAAAAGGGGGGTGTTTTTACCAATGAAAAAATCAATATTCCACCTGAATGAAAAAAAGTATGAAATTTAATCTTTTAGATTTAAAAATTGATCCATCTGAAAAGACCAACCCTAATATGGAAAAATTGATAATTAAGACTCTTGAGCCTATCAGAAATCACATATGGATGGTTTTAAGAAAAAAACTTCCTGCCCTGTTCATAATAAATTAATTACAAATACAAATACATATATTATTTAAGAAAGGCGTTTAAACTTAATAATTAAAATTTATACTTTATAAATACCTAGATAGAAATAGTCAAACATCTAACATTAAATATTCACATCATACACATTACTATAGAGATATCTATTTTTAGAGGCGTTTATTAATAGCAGCTGGGAATTTCATCTGGGATGATCCATGAATAAGCTTTAAAAATAGCCGGGGAATAATATCAGTGAGTGAACAGTGGGCGCCCTTTATGCTGGTAACTCAGAGGCTGGTAAGCTTTTATTACTGAATATTTTATACACAGTTGATAGTAACCAATACTCAAATCGATAGTTGTATAAAATCGATATCAGGTAATACGTTAGATGTTACAAAACTTTAAAATTTGTAAAATGAATAAATGAATGCGATACAACCTGCCATGGGCGTGTACTATTATTTAATTTTCCTTTGTTGTATCATTGTACAATATATCGTAACATATCTACAATATCTGATTATCTAATAAAAGTTGGCCTGTGCTTTAATTTGTTGCAAATACCTCGAATTGTATTTATCAATATTTATATTTTTATCTCAGTATTTTTCCGTGGGAAATCCCAAGTTACATATAAAAAGAACATTAATACATACAATTAATTTGTTCAACAAACGAAGTATGTTCAAAAATTTTGTGGTCGTATAATGATGGCTGTCGTCGTCGTTGTCGTTGTTGTCTGTAGACACTTTTGTTTTTGGTCAATAACTTAAGTTCCAGTTGATCAATCCTTATGAAATCCTTGGTACAAAAGGAAGGCTTGGCTCAGTTTTGGTCATTGTGGCCCCACTCGTCTTTTTAAAAAGGGGCCAAAAGGGTTTAATTTGATGTTTTCTTATATTTGACTGTGTAATCTTTATTATTTATTGGATTTTGATGGGGTTTCTTTCAGTGTCCTCCTGGGGAAATTTACAATCAGTAGTATATTAAAGGATTACCGTTCACGAGATAAATGGGGCCCAAAACGGGCGAATTTCAAAAATTTTATTTTTTTTAATTTAGGCCGATTTTGATGCAGTTTTTTGCAACGGATTAACATCGCGCTGCACCATCAAATTTTTGATAACTTGTTTCTTTTCCAAGCTATGAAGGGCCCATCGGGGCAAAAATTGCAAACGTGTGGATTACCTCAAATTTTTGTTTTTCATCTGATTTCAATGGGATATATTCCTCTCATTGTAGGCTTTCAGTAATATGTCAACGGAATTGGCGCAGCTCTTACAGTTTCCGAGCTATTAGGGGTCAGAGGGGTCAAAGGGGTCGACATTGCAATTTTTAGAAACATGTAAAATTTTTATTTTACATTAGATTTTGATGGGATTTTTTGCTTTGGATTCCTCTCATTGCATGCTTTCAGGATATGTCAACAGATTTGGGTAACTCTTACGCTTTTAACTCTATTAGGGGGTCAAAGAGACCAAAATTTCAATTATTAGATATCTTTATTTTTTTCATCAGATTTTGGTGGGAATCTTTCTTTTGATTCCTCTCCTTGTAAGCTTTCACAATTATGCCAACGGATTTGGCGTAGCTCTTACAATTTCAGAGCTGTATCGGGTCAAAGGGGGCCAAAATAAAAATTATTAGAAATATGTGAAATTTTTATTTTTCATTTGATTTTGATGGGATTTTTATATTTGGAGTATTCTCATTGTAAGCTTTCAGTAATTTGGCAGTATTTTGTGTGTTGCTGTTCGGTTTAAAAGCTATAATGGGTCAAAGGAGCCAAATTGTAATATTTCGAAATATTTGAAATCTGTATTTTTCATTGGATTTCAACCCGAGTTTTTTCTTTGGATTTCTCTTAATGGTGGTCCACAGAATTCCTTAGCTCTTACAAAATCCTAGTAATAAGGGATTAAAAAGGCTTATTTTTATTTTCACTAGTTTATGTCCAGTTAATTTATGTGTCAAGGTCCTTATTGGGTCCAGCAAATTACTGTGTTCACATTCATTTTAGTCTACACTTGTTCAAATTTCATTGGTCGACATGCTGCGGTCGTATCATGCTATGTTCGGTGTAGCCCTTTATTATGATCTGCTCTGAAATAGTTCAAGCAGATTTAACTTAACTGTGGCGGAATAATATAGCAAAGGGTCTGTTAAAAGAATGTTCATGTCATTCCAATCAGACAAAAAATATGGCCGCAAGCACAGAATATATTTTGACAGTGACCGTATTGTTTCACACCTATGAACCCATCCGCCCGAAAAAAAAACATTACAGAAAAGTTGTATGATAGGCCACTCACAATAATTGCTTCTGGTAAAAAACGCTAGCACATAATATATCTTTATATTGGCCTTAATGGGGTAAACATCATTTTCATCTTCAGCTCTGAAATTATTGGAGCACATTTAATGAAACTGTACTAGAATGATGTTCGAAAGGTCCTTTATACAGAATGCTCATTTTCTACCGATTGGACATGGCCCCAGCGCTGATCAGAGAAAAACATGCTATTAAGTATTTTTTCAGGAGAGTGATACAGGGTCAGTCGCTTTAGCCTCTAGTTCATGCCCAAAGTTTGTTCGCACAAAAATTGTTTAAATGATATCATTTATTTTTCAGTGCTATCTTGATACAACATATTTTCCGAAGTTCTGCGAGAAATAGGAAGTACACATTTCTGCCAGAATTCCTGTCAAAAAGCTCCGTCTACATAGCTGCACGGACACACATCCAGTTGGTGTTTAAGGTAATATATTGTTGGTGCAAGGTTGTCAGATCAAAATAAGGGAACCTAACTGCAAATTATTTTAGAAAACTATGCAAAGAATGCCACTCTCCATGCCTTAAAAAAATTAACCTTCAATTTCCAAAAGAGCAAACTCAATCCGTGACGTAACGACTGACAAAACGGTACCCAAACTGCAACAAATATTTACGTTTTTACCTAACCACTATCAAACATAACAAATATAATTACTTTTATATTTCTGAAAATGTTTACTTTGGGCATTGCGGAAAATACATGGATTCAAGCTTTTGGGAAAAATCTTTAGTAAACCGTAAAAAATGCAAAAATGCACGGAACAATTGAATCAAAAATCGCACCGCTGCATGATGTTTATTTCTTATTTATTTTTTATTATTATTGTTGTTGTTGTTGTTTTTGGTGTGTGTGTGTGTGTGTGTGTGTGTGTGTGTGTGATGAATATTTAAGTAGTTACAATAAAAAATGAAGTAAAAGTATTTTTCCGAAGTGACAAATTATATTACTGCTGCAGTAAGAAAAGGGGTTGGTAATTTACAATGAAAGGATATGGAGTATAATATAAGGATAAAAGATAGTCTTTATTGTCGGGATTTTTGTTTTTTTATGGTTATTATTTTAGCTTGTCGCATTATTGCATACAGGTATTTCTTGACATCAATTCGAAAATTGCGCTTCTGGGAACATTTTGGGACACACCGTGATGATTTGGCAGTGTATCATAAAAACGACAATAAAAGGATGTGGAGACAAATGCCCTACAAATACGTGGTAAAACCAAGTAATGGAAAAACTTTTTTTAATTTTTTTTTTATTTTGTTTTTGTTTTTTTTTTTTTTTTTTTTTTTTTTTTTTTT
>MJUU01025077.1:19164-32125 GCA_002080025.1 Modiolus philippinarum
CTTGTTTCAGCGGAATTCACTGCTAAATGTCGAACAACGGCATATCAATATTACTTATCAATTTTTAATATGAGATTATCAACCAACATAAAATTTTCTGGCAAAGTGTTCTTACACTATCTGTTATTCATTGTCCTTAAAAAAGAATAATAGAAGACTTTTGTACAGACTTTGTCGTATGTGTATTTACTCCATATCCTTGATTTAAACTTATTTTATTGTTCAAAAAAATGATTAAACAATGGGATCCGGCACAACTTTTTCAACTTAGTATTGCCCTGTCCATTATATATGCAATTTACACATATTGAACATGAAGTAAATACAATATACTATATATATATATATAATAGGCATTTAAGAAAAGCGATTTATGCGTGTACATAAATATATGAAAAGAAAAAAATCGAAATGAAAAAAAAACAATTATAATGCCAATGAAGCGTGCAATTTATTTATCATGTCGAGGACACACAACCGGGTTTGAAAACGTACGTGTGTGTTGAATTGTGTGATAATCAGTAATCCTATTATTCATTATTCACAACATAGTAACAACCTCAGGACACTCATCGAGTCAACTACAGCTGCAAGAGAACTTGCCATAGTGAGATTTTGGCGCTATAAACAGGTGTTCAAAATAACATTAAGAAAGTATACCCCAAAAAAGGCCAAAATTTGAAAATGATACGTATGAGAGTTTAACAGAGTATACATAAGTATACTTACTGACGATGTTGTATTGTTTTGATCATGATCATTTGATAAATTGAAAGTAAACAGGATATCAGCAAAAGTTAGTGATAATATTGCGTATTTTGCAATTGTCCAACGAACTTTTTTACACTAGTGCAATTAATTCCTTACTGCTTGGTTGCTCACAAATAGCTACTTTAAAATAAAAAAAATACCAAAGTTGCATAATAACCTGTAAATTAGACAAGATACCCATAATTTCAAGTCATCGTTGCACAAGTTTTACGGTTGATACCACGATCTTTTTGACACTATGGAATATCTGTTTCCCAAATGTCAATAGATCTTTACTTGTAACAGATTAAGTTTTGATTTCTTCTCTACTGGATTTTACTTTATTACCAGAAATTGATCATGAGATGTCCGACACGACAACCGTTAAATAAGGAGAAGAAATGCTTACTCTACCGGTGCATCGGATCTCACCACGCAATGGTTTTAAATTGAGTCTTTGTTGTTCATCTGAATGTGTGTTTCCATTTTTCCTTTCTGTGCCGTACTTAAATGATGGCTTTGTTTCTTGGTGTTTCCAATTTTTCCATTTTCTTAAGATGATTATTTTTTGGAGTGACGGTTCAGGATTACTTTCTTTACTATCTTACTCTTTGTCCTTTGAATTTTTAACGTCTTAGTGGAGAACAAAATTATCACATCATTTCAAATGACGCAGATAAATACTAGAAATGTCCACAAACCATTTCATGTTCTTAAAAAATGCAACGATTTCCAGCCCTCTCACAGAATGGTGCAATTTTGATTCTCTGTGCAATGTAATATTTTGTGCAATGGAGGAACTGCTACCTTATAGGAAGCAAACTTTCCCTACCTTACATGACATATTCTCCTTCTTTTTCTAGTGCAAATCATAACTCGTAGTACAGGTCTACCATCCATCCGTATTTCTTTGTTCAGATAATGGTGAGCTATTGGGATATTCTAGAGTTTACTCTGTTACACCTAGTCAATAAAATGAGTATTAAGACATGTTAGAAAGCGTATGCACCTCCTATACTATTCATACATATTGGGGCACAGTTGGTGTCCTCCTTTTCCACCTATGGGGTCATATTTGGTGTCTTTCTGAAACCTCAAGTGACACACGTCAATATTACTGTTAATTATTATTTTATGAATTGTAGGTTATCACAAAGGAACCTGATGCAAAATGAATGTTCAAAGAATCAAGTACTGCGTGATGGGAAATGTTGTATACCAGTGACTTGTGAAGGTTATTTGTTTTATATATCATTCTTGTACATATTTTCAATACTATCAAACATAACACAAAAGAGACAAGGTAGTGGATAAATTCAAATAAACCAAATAATAGTGTAACTTTGGGATATACTATACAACCTTCCTGTTAAGTTTGGTTGAATTGGCTACAGGGTTTCAGAGGACATAATCAAAATAAATTTTTCCCATAGGGTCAAAATTAGACCGTATGTTCTGCGCTGGCAACCATGTTTTGTCGAATCGAATCGTCATGAGCAATCTTTATGAAGGCCCTACCCTACCCTACACCATTAGTATAGTTTAATTTGCTTCAGTGATTTCAGAGCAGATGATGTAAATAATGTATTCCTCCATAGGGTTCAATGTTAAACTATTAGTTACTTGATTGCGTTGATCATTGATTGACAGTATACAACGAAACACTTCGTATGTAGTATGAAATACAAGTGATTCGGTACTGCCCTAATATAATTTTCCATTCGAATCCAAGTAAACAACAACATACATTATCTATATGTCTCTGAACCAATCAATTTATAAATCTTCTTATGACAGTATCTTTTACCAATATATTGGTGGCAACAGAGAAAGTGTCATTTTTTACCTTTTTGGCCACTTTTTCAGGCCCGAAAATAACGTAACACAAATTTAAAGTATTTTCCAAAGATTTTGCACCTCATGGGTCATTCCCACTTACATAGAATAAGTAGTTGGATATAATCATGGTCTGTGTGTAGGGTTATATTATTTGTGGGCCTCAAAATTGACATTTTTTTCACGATTTTGCACTTTTAAACCGAAAGTGGTGATGACGCATGGGCCCAAGGGACTGACACTTTCATCCTGTGATAGATATGACATCGTATTATCATTATAAACCAATCTGGAGTATTAGGGATGACGTGTTGCAGTTTGCTTGGCCAAAAATGGAGCCCACCTCTTCCAAAATGTGCGAATATTTTGCACTTTCAAATTTACATGTTTTTATGCAGAAGGTACCAAGGACTGACAAAATTGTCCTTTCTTGATTTGTGATATTGTATGAAATAGCTATTTTTATGCTACATGTGCCGGCAAAAAAGGTATCATTTTATTTCGGCATCGAGTAATTGTTCTACTACTGACTTGTCCATCCATTTAAACCAGTGCACTTTCTTCTATAAAGGAGTAAATTATAAAATATTGTTAAAAAAACTTATCAAAAGGCTGGTGTCAATTACTTTTGGAGTGTAAAAAACTTTATTGAAGTTTTAGATAAATTGCAATCAATAAAAAAAACAGTTTCATCTATCGACAGTTATCGTTTTTTTCTACACTATATACAACGCTTCCACATAATTTGATTAAATCTAAATTGGGACAATTGATTAAATGGTCTTTTAAATTTTCTGGACTGCAGTTTATTTGTTGTAACAAAAAGCAAGGATTCTTTTCTAATATTACTTACATCAATCATTTCTTCTGGATGTGTGATGATACGATTAAAGCAGTTAATCATTTGCTTGACAACATTTTTGTTCGTTTTGGCAACACTGTTTATCAACAGGTCATTGGAATTCCAATGGGTACAAATTGTGCACCTCTCATTGCAGATCTTTTTCTTTTCTGTGACGAACGTGACTTTATGAAAAAATTACAAAATTGGACCAAACAAAACAGTGATCAACTTATTTCTATTTTCAATGATAACAGCAGGTGCATTGACGATATCCTTACTATTGACAATCCCCAGTTTTTAGATTATGTCGACATCATTTACCCACAACACCTGAAACTTAATAAAGCTAATAATGAGTCTAAAAATTGCCCTTTTCTGGATCTAACTATCATCGTTGACTCTGGTAAAATAAAAACTTAAATTTACGATTAAAGGGATGATTTTGAATTCAGTATTACTACTTTCCCTTTTCTTGACAGCGACGTTCCTCTAGCCCCATCCTACGGAGTTTATATTTCTCAACTGGTACGCGTTTGTTCTACTCTTGACGACTTCAATGAACGTAACCTTACTCTCATTTCAAAATTTTGTTGCAAAGTTACAGATTTCATAAACTGTTAAATACATTTAAAAAGTTTTATCGAAGATATGAGCATTTGATATCTAAATATAATGTCACTCGTAAACAGCTTGTTACTAAGGGCATTTCCCATCCTCGATTTTACGGAAATGTTGTTAAAAAATGCCAGAAACTGATTAAAAATCCAGAATTCTTTACGCAATAGGGGATATCGACAGGATATTCTGCACGTGTCCGTTTAATTAGCTTTCGGATCCAGTGACCTGAGGATTTTACATACATACTGGCCTCTCACTTATACTGCCGATGTCTACTGAAGTACATGATGATTCTTTACCAAACCCATTGGGAGTTTTGAATTTGATTTTTCTTCCGTAGGGCGACAGTGTTTTAGCGGCGAGCACTGCCACTCCTTGACCCATCTTTCAAAATTACGTTTTGTTCCCCCATTTTTATTTTCAAGAATGTGGTCATGGCAGTTAGTAGTCTACCTGTATGGTTTTTATTCGTATGTTTATTATACTATAGTGAAACGGGACAGAGAAAGGGGGGTTTGGGTACCCATAAATCGGTTTAACCCTACCGCTGGCTTTTGCTAGTGCCGGTATCAAGTCCTACTGTCCCGAGTTCCTATCGTGGTTTACGTTTGTCTTTTGCTTTTTATTGTTTTTTTTCTTGTGCAGTTCCTTGTTACTTTGTGGCATGTGGCTATGTTTTTCGGCCATTGTAGGTGTTTCCTGTTATCTTTTTTATTCTATCTGCATTGGTTTTGTGGACCTGTAAGAGGTATTCAAAGAAGTATAACTGCATCCCGTTAAAAGACGGGCACATGGTAAGTGTTAAGGTGTCAAACCACCAATTCAGCCAATGAGCGCTTAGAACAAATGAAAAAATAGCTCTTTTAGAATCTAAATATAACCTTGAATTCTTGCACCTTTAATAAAAAATGTCAGATTGAAATAAATGATACACCTGTTTGAACATTGATGTATAAGATTAATTTTGAGATGAAGGTTATTTGACTAGAATGATCCTTTGAATACTTATCATAGGGGTTTTCCGGTATACTATGAATGCATAATGTTTTGTTCGTAATCGTGTATATTTATAGATAGGGTTTTTCCAACATTCAGACTCTCTTGGAAGGCTATGCTGAAATTTTGATATGATGTTGACGAGATATGCACCTTTCTGAAAATATATGGTTTCATACAGGTTAAACTTAAGATAAATTGTCCAGAAAGATTTGAATATGGGGAATTTTAGTTGAAAATGTTAAAGAAATGAATTGGCGGTTTCTAACCTTAATGAAAAAAAATTGAAAATTTTGAAAGTGTTTTAAAGAACCCGATTTTGCACTAAATAGTACGACTCTTCCTTTCCATGAGAAAAATGTTGAAAAGGTTTGAAATAAGCACGAGAATCTGGAAGAATACAGCTTTTGACCCCTCGTATTAAAATGAAACGTTTGCAACTCGCTTGACGGTTGCAATATTTTAGTTGTTTTCATTTTTTGATAACGAAAGAAACTAATTCAAATCTTCTTGTGTGCATTAAAATCAAAATGCATCATGATCTATTCAATAAACTGAGGCTATCTTATTTCAGCGTAGGTAAGTGTTACTTTAAGTAAAGTGTATACAAGGTCTGAAAAAACAATAATTTCCATCAATCAAATTCGAGAGGTTCCCGAAAGAAACCAATCAGAATACATTTAAATTAGAGGTGCAGAAATAGAAACTTAGTTAAGATAACAAAGAGTCGCAAGACTCAAAAATCCATACAAAAAGTAAAAAGCATGTGATTCTTATGCTGATAAATGTTATAAAGAAAGTGAGAACCGAAAAGTAAGTCTAAAACGAATAATTCAAGGACAATTGCAACATCAGAGAAACAAAGAAATAAAGACATAACATGATTACAACACAGAAAGAAAAATCAACACACATGCATACAAANATGAGCTGTATGGCCATTTCGGAAATTTATTCCTCATCAGCAGCACTAGAACCCAAACAAAGGAAATCCATAATTTCAAAATGTTAAAATGCATAAAACCAAACGAAATCCGAATAATCAGTAATCAGTAATATCAAATATGCCTGATTATGCTTTTGAAAGAAACGGAAAAATTCCTGAATTCCCGGGACACATCATTGATTTCTCGAATCTCGATGTAGATTATTCCCGCGATCCCGAGGTTAAATTGTTAAAATCCCGATTTTCGATGAATTAATTTCCCGAAATCCGGAATCCCGAGCTTAAAAACGTCCAATCCCGGCATCCCGAAAAGGGGCCGCCCCCTTCATGTTTATAACGAGAACAACATGAGATAAAAGTACGGCGACAAATAATCTTCAAAACCATTAGATCTATCTGTTATAAAGCTAAAAAAAGTCCAATTGCAAAAACTTGAAGACACGACGTCTTTTTATACAAAACATATAATATTTTCAATGTTTTGTATTTTAAGTACGTTCGGACAGATGTACTTGAAACTGTTTAATATGAAACCTTCACGGAAATAACAAAGTACAATGTGAAACACAAACGAAGACGCCTCCTCGAAAAGGTTTGAATATTTTCGTTATTGATTTTGATATGCACTTAATTCATACAGTCATGACTGGATGAGCGTAGTTGTGTAACTGCGTATAAGCTCAACGATATCTTGTTGAAGATCTTATATAAATGCAGAATTGTTGTCAGGCTTTAAATTCATTCGAAATCATCTGGTTTAAATCCTTCAAATGGGGTAAATTTGTGCGCTATTATTTTGTTTTTCCTTCAATATATCAAATCTAAGCACAATTAAAAAGCGCTACCCAACTATTGATAAGTTTTCATTGTTCAGTCAAAGTTTTTGAAGCATTGAAACCTCAAGAGCAATCAATGTCCTGCCAAACTTTCAATTTCATTTTTCTATAAACTTTGTACTTGTAAAGAGATACTAAATTTTTGCTTAACTTGAAATATAAACATAGCTCTCTGAAATCCTAAAATTGTATTAAATTCAAATTGAAGTTAGAATAAGGAAAGTTTTGAAAAGCCAAACAAAATATGAAAGTAAAACTGTTTTCTTTGCTTTCCATCAATGATAAATGCACATTACAACTGTTGTTTATTTTATATAGACCAGGGTTTTGAGTCCTGTTCAGTTGATAATACAACTGATACTTGTAAGCCATGTCCAGTTGGAAAGTATGTAGATGGATCATACTCGACAAGATATTTTCAATTTTCTCCATGTGAGAAGAAGCCTGATTGTTTGCCAGGTACGTATATTAGTCAAATCCCAGAACAACTGACGGCGATTTGTAAACAGTTGACGGCGATGTATATGTTACAGTGAATTTGTAAAATCAGTGATTTTGTAAAATCCCTGAAATAATTAGTAATTTTGTAAAACCACTAACCATTCTTTTTTCATGATTTTGTAAAATCATTGAAATTGTCAGGGATTTTGTAAAATCCCTGAAAATCTTGTTATGGATTTTACAAAATCACTGATTAATTAGAATGTTGAATTTTTCGGGAAAGATGTCGGTGTATTAAAAAATACTAATTTTTATAGATATATGAAATCAAAATAAATAACCAGATCTTGCATAAATGTATTCGTACAATCGTGACGTTAAAATTTAACTTTCTTGAAGATTTGGACCAAAATACATGTAACCTAATATTTTACAATTTATGTAACAAATGCATGCAATTTGAAAACTTGAGATAGATCATGCTGTAGAGAAATCGAAGGTATTTTGTTCACCTGATTTTTTTTTCATATCCTCGCCTTAAAAGGTGGGGTATTTAGGATTCCTCTTGTTTGTATTTTGTCATTCACTTTGCATAGCAAAAACCTGATTTCATTTATATTTAATGCAAAAAAAGTATTCGTACAATCGTGACATTTGGACGAAAATACATGTAACCTAATATTTCACAATTTATGTAACAAATGCATGCAATTTGAAAACTTGAGATATATCATGCCGTAGAGAAATCGAAGGATTGTTGTTCACCTGATTTTTTTTTCATATCCTCGCCTTAAAAGGTGGGGGTATATAGGATTCCTCTTGTTTGTTTTTTGTCATTCACTTTGCATAGCAAAAACCTGATTTTATTTATATTAAATACAAAAATTGAAACGTTAATGTTTTTATCTTAAGTTAGGCCCTAAATCTGGTACACAGTTTGAACATATTGTTTGTTATATCTCCAAACTATTTTACAAAATCCCTAAATATGACTAGGGAATCAGTAAAATAATGATTGATTTTTTCAGTGATTTTGTAAAATCCCTGGTTTTAATTAGGGAATTCACAAACCCACTGACCAATTTAGTGATTTTACAAAATCCCTGAATTTTCAGTGATTTTACAAATTCCCTAATTTTATAAATTCACTGTAACATAAATACATATATAAACAGTTGACAGCGATTTATTTATCAAATAGTTCATGGCAATGAGGGACATATGGCAGTTTATGGACTGTGTGGTCACCCCAAAAATAGTATATGGACCGAAGCGATATAATATACTTTAATTCCAGAAATGTATACCAGTTTCATTCTGTTTTCTTTCTATTATTTCCCTGAAATAATTCAATGTAAAAATATTGTCTTAAAATGGATTAAATAATTTACTTGTGATAATTCGTTCAAAATGCAAAAAATAATGTTTAAAAGACTGTACAATTTCTTTTTGTTAATTAAAATTAAATACCTTCACACTTTAACCTGAAATAGCTCATTACAAAGTAGAAAAATGACTGTGACGTCATAATTTATTATATGGACTGGGCTGTCGGTCCATATACTGTTATATGGACCGGCAGTGTTAACAAAGCCAGATAGAACAAATATTATGGTAAAGTATAATTGTACATATATAAACAGTTGACGACGATTTATAATGGACATACAGCGCAAAAAAATTGACCTATCTGAAGCAAAGCTTAAGCTAATAATCACTGTCGAAGGCTCCAGTTGACACACTATTAATTTTATTATGTCCCCCAAACGAAGTTTGGGAGACATATTGTGTTTACTCCGTTTCTTATTATTATTAAGTCACCCAAACGAAGTTTGGTGACTTATTGTGTTTGCACCGTTTCTTATTAAGTCACCCAAACGAAGTTTGGTGACTTATTGTGTTTACTCTGTTTCTTATTATTAAGTCTCCCAAAAGAAGTTTGTGGAGACTTAATGTTTTTGCTGTTTTTCTTATTAAGTCTCCCAAACGAAGTTTGGGGAGACTTATTGTTTTTGCTGTGTTTCTTTTTATTACGCCCCAGACGTAGTCTGGACGACATATTGTTATTCCTCCGTTTCTTATTATTATTATTATTATTATTATTATTATTATTCCAGCCAAAAGTTGTCCGGTCTATTACTCAGCGATGCATGATCAGAATTTCATGAAACTTGGCACAAAGTTGGATCACCATATAAAGATGTGCGTTTTAATAATTTTTTTTCAAAATGGCCGCCATTTCCAAGATGGCCACCAAAATACGTCAAAATTTCAACGTTGTCGGATTTCAACGAAAATTGATTTCTAGGTAGATTTTGACGCTGCGAACAAGATGGAAGCGTCGAATTGGCTGCCAGGGGCGACCTCAGCTATTGCTTGCAATTGCAAATCTAGTTATGTCGCCCCAGACGTAGTCGGGACGACATATTTTTTTTGTCCGTTTCTTTATTATTATTATTATTATTATTAAGTCTCCCAAACGAAGTTTTGGAGACTTATTGTTTTTGTTGCGTTTCTTATTATTATTATTCCGCTTTCTTTCTTTATTCTCGTCCGGATGCACTTGTCCGAACAAGATCTCAGAGACCATTTGACATAGAACTTAGAAACTTTGTAGGATGTTGGCCCCATATATCTAGTTGTGCCTAAAACAAAAGTTTTTGAAAAGGGGATTTATTAAGGGTACATTTGGTTGGCTCAAAAAGGGGTGGGGTCTGCAATGTTAACCCTATGGGAAAATGAAATTTTNTAAAAAGGGCGGGAAAATCAAAGTGCTCAGAATTGGTTGAAATTTTACAGAAAGGTTGCCTAGCATGATTATAATTGGGTTCTGGACTCCAAGACTTCAAAATGGCAACCGTTGCCATGGAAACGGTAAAAAAGGCGGGAAAATCCCAAGTGCTCATAATTGAATGAAATTTAACAGGAAGGATGTTTAAAATCTTTGGATCTTATCTAAAGCCTTTGAATTCTGATATGGGAGTTCGTTTGGAAGACTTCTTGTGTTTGCATCCAAACACAATTAATACTAGTTATTATTAAGTCTCCAAAACGAAGTTTGGGAGACTTATTGTTTTTGTTGCGTTTCTTATTATTATTATTATTATTCTTTCCCTTTCTTCTCGTCGCAATGAACTTGTCCATTGAAAATCTCAGAGACCATAAGACCTAGAGCTTTCAAACTTGGTAGCATATTAGCCCCCTGTATCTAGATGTGCAAGCATCTAAAATTGTTTCAAAGGGGGTCAATTAAAGGTACTTTAGGGGGCGTCAAAAAGGGGTGGGGTCGTCCTATAGTAACTCTATGGGAAAATGAAATTTCGAATATTTTCACCGTATCTCAAAAACTATTATACCTAGCTCCGTCAAAATTCATTGAAAGGTTGTGTGTGATGTAAGACAAAGAATTACAGTATTTGGCATTTCAAAAAAATTATGGTTGTCATGGAAACCATACCAAAAAATTGAAATTTTGAGAAAATCGTATTTACTGTTGATAATTGTATTTTTATTACAGCTATATGTATTACTTAGATAATAAGGGGAACCCTTGCCCAATTTTTTTTTTGAAACAGATTATCAAATAGGTCTTGATGGATACTGGAGCATTTGGTTGCCATGGAAACCATGCCAGAAAGCTATAATTTTTTACTGTTGATAATTGTATTTTTATTACAGCTATATGTATTACTTAGATGATAAGGGGAACCCCTGCCCAATTTTTTTTTGAAACAGGGTATGAAATGGGTTTTAATGTATACTGGAGCATTTGGTTGCCATGGCAACCAAACCAGAAAGCTATAATTATGAGAAAAACATGGTTTTTTTTTTGCTGTGTGTTTTGTTTTGATTTCAACTCTATGTTTAAAGTAAATTATAGGGGGAACCCCTGCTCAAGTTTTTTTTGAAAGGGGGTTTTATAATGATGCGGAATCCGATATGGGAGTTCGTTTGGGAGACTTTTGTGTTTCGCTTGCGAACACAGCTATAACTTGTTACTATTATTCTTTCTTCCACCTCTTTTTGTCCAGGAGATTTCTCAAAGATGCCTGGACAGAATTCAATCATACTTGGTACAAAGTTGGAACACCATCTGAAGTTGTGCAATCAAGAAAAATTTTCATCAAATTTCCCGCCATTTTCAAGATTGCCGCACGAATACGAAAAATTCGAATTCGGTCCAATTTCAACTAAAATTGATATTTTCTCAATGATGCATGGACAGATTTCAATCATATTTGTCACAAAGTTGGACCACTATGAGAAGATGTGCATGCACTACCAAAAATTTTCAAAATGGCACCGGTTGCCATGGCAATGGCAAAAAAGGCGGGAAAATCAAAGTGCTCAGAATTGAATGAAAATTTACAGAAAGGTTGGTTAGGACATGGGGGAAAGGTTTCCGATGTCCAAGACTTCAATATGGCAGCTGTTGCCATGAAAATGGCAAAAAGGCGGGAAAATCAAACTGCTCAGAATTGGATGAAAATTTACAGAAAGGTTGCTTAGGACATGGGGGAAAGGTTTCCGATGTCCAAGACTTCAATATGGCACAGGTTGGAATGGAAACGACAAAAAATTTTTTCTAGGTAGATTGTGACGATGCGATTAAAGATGGAATCATCGACTGGGGCGACATCAGTTATTATTCTTCTTTCTTTCTTCTCGTCCGGATGAACTTGTCCGGAGTAGATCTCAGAGACCTTTTAACCTAGAGCTTTGAAACTTTGTATCATGTTAGCCCCATGTATCTAGTTGTGCATAATCTAAAAAAAAATAGATTGGGGTCCATTACGGGTACATTTGGGGTCTCAAATAGGGGTGGGGCCCTCCATGTTAACCCTATGGGAAAATGAAATTTTGAATTTTTTTCACCATTTTTTCACTGTATCTTGAAAACTAGTTACTGTAACTCCATGAAACTTCATAGGAAAGATGTTTGTCATGTGAAAAAGGGTCCCACAGGATTAGAAATTTCAAAATTAGGACCGTTGCCATAGAAACCATACAAAAAATTGAAATTTTGAGAAAACGCATTTATTATTGATAATTATATTTTCATTACAGCTATATGTATTATTTAGGTTATAAGGGGAACCCCTGCCCAAATTTTTTTTGAAACAAGATATGAAATTCATTGTTATGGATAATGGAGCATCTGTTTGCCATGGAAACCAAGCCAAAAAGCAATAATTTTGTTTAATTAGTACTGTTGCCACGGAAACCATACAAAAAATTGAAATTTTGAGAAGACACTTTTATTACTGATAATTATATTTTCATTACAGCTATATGGACTATTTAGGCTATATGGGGAACCCCTGCCCAATTTTTTTTTAAACAAGGTATGAAATTAATTGTTCTGCATAATGGAGCATTTGGTTGCCATGGAAACCAAGCCAAAAAGCTATAATTTTGAGAAAAACGTGTTTTCTGCTGTGTGTTATGTTTTGATTTCAACTGTATGTATAAAGTTAATTATAAGGGGAACCCATGCTCAATTTTTTTTCAAAGGCGGTTTTAAAATGCCCAGGAATCCGATATGGGAGTTCGTTCGGGAGACTTTTGTGTTTCGCTTGCGAACACAGTTATAACTTATTATTATTATTATTCTTTTTCTTCCGTTTTCCGCCTCAACTTTGTCCATCAGTTTTCTCGGACACCACTGATCCAATCTTAACCAAACTTCACAGG
>MJUU01025077.1:42461-57062 GCA_002080025.1 Modiolus philippinarum
GTAGTTCCATTGGATGAAATTTTACCGATAGTTATCTGGCGTGAAGAAATAAATGTTTAGTCTTAGAAATCTCATAAATGCTGCTGTTGCCATGGAAACTGTGGAAAACATTAACAATGTTCGTTTGGGGGACATCTGTAACGCTCTGCGTTACAATGAGCAATATTTCAGTTTAAATAGGCAAAAGAAGGGAAACGGGGAATGTGTCAAAGAGACAACGACCCATAGGGGAGTAATAACAACTCAAAGCCACCATAAGATCTTCAATGAACGGTGAGGAAACCCCACACCCAACGGCAGGTCGGAGTTGGCCCCTAAATAAAGAGTAATCAAGTTCAGCGAAATAAACATCATCCTAAACTCCCATACGCATAAAGTGAACTAACTAGAAAACAGACAAGACACACAATGGCATAATAAATTTCCTGACTTAGGACAGGCGCAAATGTCTATTTGGAACTAATTGCTAAACAGGTCAGATTTATACTGTAGTGGTCCAAAATTTCAGCAGTGATAAAAATGAAAGAATATAGAGTAAACTCACATAAGACAAAGTCATTACGAATACATGGTACAACCAAGCAAAGGAATAACGCTTTTATTGTTGTTCTATTTATTGAAGTCATAAAGTGGTCTGCCTGAAAGGACTGTTGAAGAAATATTTTTATTATTATGGGGAAATTTCTCCACCTCTCTCTGAAAGTATGTGGAGATCGGAACTCTAATGTTGGAGTCCGGAGCCCTAATCATGGAGCACGGAGCCAAAATGTGGAGGACTGGGTCCTTGTGATGGAACCCTTAGGCATATGTTTGAAAAGGTTTTGAGTTTTGAGACCGGATCACCTAGCCCTTGTTATTGCAAAATTATTATGTTATGAAACAAAACATTCATTAAGCGTTAAAACAATCTTTCCAACGTTCTACAAGGGAAATATCAAATATCCCATTGGGATGACATACTTGCTAATTTAATGCACCAATATCTTTGAAATGCACAAATGACAAGTAGACTTAGTCACTCCGGATTCTTGTGTCAGTTTCATTACTGGACATTACCACAATGCATGAGTGATTCAGGTTGAAGTGTTTGTAAGAGTCCCGATTTGGGATACTACAACTCGTAGATGAGTAATATTTTGGGTGTGTCTTGTAAAGTTACGAAGCTCCAGATAGAAATGAGGTCACTTTGACCTACATTTCATGAATGAGTGACTTAGATTTAAGTGTTTGTAAGAGTCCAGATCTGGGATACTACAACTCTTAGAGGAACACTATTTTGTATGTAGATGTGTCTTGTAAAATTACGAATCTCCAGATAAAAATAAGGCCACTTTGACCTACATTACACGCATGAGTGACTAAAATTGAGTTTTTATAGAGTCCAGATCTCGTAGAGGAATAATATTTTGTATTTAGATGTGCCTTGTAAAGTTATAAAGCTAAAGAAAAAAGTAGGCCATTTTGACCTGCATTTCATGCATGAGTGAATGAAGTTAAAGTTTTTGTTACAGTCTTTATCTTAGATACTACAACTTGTAAAATATTAAGCTTTCATCTGTAGATGCATATGCTATAGGTATTATGCTCCTGATTAAAATAAGGTCACTACGTTTCTTGCATGACTGGCTCAGATTTAAGTTAAAAGCCAGATTTTGAATGGTACAACTTTGTGGAGTGCTTATAATACTAGACAAACATTGAACAACCCGGCGAGGGGATTAGCTGTCGTTTCCGACTGCCCATCTCTTGTTATCTTCGGAACTCTACTACACGGGGAATTCTAAATAAATATCCCGATAACGTCAAAGTTGATATAAATTTTCCTCGAAGCGGGCTTTACTCGCTTAATTTGCACAGAATAAAATATTTATGACCAGTGAAGAGATCCAATTTTATAGGCATAATATCTTTCCTTTACATTTTCTTAATGCCGTTCAGTAGGGTGCAGACATAACCTCTCCCCAAGTTAACTTGAACCAGTCATAAAAACTTAGGACCGTTTCAAGTTAACTTAGACCAGTCATAGAGCAGTCATAAAAGCTACTCTGAGTTAAATTTAGAACTGTTCTAGAACCCTGACTGCTCTGACCTGTTCTTGTCAGAGAGCCCTGACTGCTCTGACCTGTCATAGAATCCTGACTGCTCTGACCTGTCATACAGACCTGACTGCTTTAATGTTACAGCAATGGAAACGTTCAACATTCCCAAATTAGCGCTCATTGTATGCATCGTGTGCACTCGTCGTGTAAAGCGTGTGCGTGTATCGTGTAACGTTCTCCGTTCATTACGTGTATCGTGTAACGTGCGTTTACTACTTTCATTCAAAAGTCCACATTTTATAGCTATATTTGCCCGTTTTCTTTGCCGAGAAAAATTATCTATTTTCATAAAAATTTCGAACAAATAAATTATTTATTTCCACGACAAGCAGGGTTAAAATATTTAATTTTTCAGTTTTCTCTGGGACCAGGGACTAAGATTGAATTATTCATTTACAAAATCGCGACATCCCCACCCCTGAAAATCGAATAGTCGTCCCCTTATTTCTATTTTTTAAAGATAATATAGATTTTTACCACTGCAACTGTACAATTTTAATAAAAAATATATTAAAAAACATATAAACATATGGCGTATCACATGTTTTGGGCTTAAATATATACTATTCATGAAGAAAATCTGCCTTTTCTCTTATATTTTAGGTTAAATTGCAGCAAATTAGAGTATTGAATGCATCGATTTAATATCGATTGAAGAAAATCTGCCTTTTGTTATATATAATTCAAAATACAGCAAGTTGACGTATTGCAGGCATCGATATAATATCGAATGAAGAAAATCTGCCTTTTCATATATATTTTAGATTAAATTACATCAAGCTGAAGTATTGTGGGCATCGATATAATATCGAATGAAGAAAATCTGCTTTTTCTCATATATCTTAGGTTAAATTACAGAAAGTAAGAGTATTGCGGGCATCGATCTAATTTTAAATGAAGAATCTCTGCATTTTTATATATTTTAGATTAAATTACAGCAAGTTGAAGTAATGCGGGCATCAATATAATATCGAATGAAGATAATCTGTTTTTCTTATATATTTTAGGTTAAATTGCAGAAAGTTGAAGTATTGCGGGCATCGATATAATATCGAATGATGAAAATCTGCTTTTTGATATATACTTTGGGTTAAGTAACAGCAAGTTGAAGTATTGCGGGCATCGATATAATATCGAATGAAGAAAAGCTGCCTTTTCTTTTATATTTTAGATTAAATTACATTAGGTTGAAGTATTGAGGGCCACGATATATTATCGAATGAAATAAATCTGCCTTTTCTTATATATTTTAGGTTAAATTACAGCAAGTTGAAGTATTCCGGGCTTCGATATAATATCGAATGAAGCAAATCTGCCTTTTGTTATATATTTTAGGTTAAATTACAGAAAGTTGTAGTACTGCGGGCATCGATATAATATCAAATGAAGAAAATCTGCTTTTTCCTATATATTTTAGGTTAAATTACAACAAGTTGTAGTATTGCGGGCATCAGTACATTATGGAATGAAGAAGGTCTGCCTTTTCTTATACAAATTGTATTTTATAGATTAAATTACAGCAAGTTGAAGTATTAATATTTGATGTTCTTGGCTGTTTGCAGGATATTCTATTTACTACAGGGCTGATTTTTATTCAGTTTTATTTAGCTATTTATCTAATAACAAAATACCGAGGTTATTGTGAATTTAGGTTCTGCATATGCACATTTCGACAACTTATGTCTCTTCAGTGCAGATAAAATCAAGTTTATTTTACAAATTGACGGAAATTACAGTAACTCAATTTTCGAATACATAAAACTGACTCTTTTCTGATAGTTCTGATATGGTTACTGCAAAATTGAAGAAAATTGCACTCAACGTGTGAAAAATTTGTGCGTTCGTCGTATGAATCGTGTGCATGTGGTAGGGAATGCGAGACGTATCCATCGCTGTATTAAATTTTGAGTATTTACAGTTCTTGTATTGTTTGAGAGCTATACGACTAATCAGAGCAGTCAGGATTCTATGACAGGTTAGAGCGGTCAGGGCTCTATGACTGGTCAGAGTAGTCACGGCTCTATGACAGGTCAGAGCAGTCAGGATTCTATGACCGGTTAGAGCGGTTAGGGTTCTATGACTGCATAGTCAGAGCAGTCAGGGCTCTATAAGTTAACTAAGGACTATTCTCAACACTGCTCCCCAACTTAACTTGGACGAGAGGTTATGTCTGCACCCTACTGTATATGTCTGAAAGGTATATACTCATACATGTACTTTTCCAAACATTTATACCTTTTAAGAGTATCTAAGAGCGTTGGAGAACAGAACCTCAGACATTCAGACGTTGTTCCAATTGTTTAGAAAAAACAAAAAAATACAAACGTAAAAACCGATAGGAACTCGGGATAGCCGGACTTGGTAGTTTAGTTTTAGTTTATAACAATTGTATTTGCTCAATTGAACAAAAGGGATAGGACACAAGCTTATCCAGCTTATGAAGTCTTCTCCCATATAATATAATATTTTACAAAAATAGACTTGGTACCGGCACTAGCAAGAGCTAGTGATAAGGTTAAACCGGTTGATACATTTGTAGGTACTTAAAACTTAATAAATCTTAATTGCATAACATATTATGGTAATATCACAGTTATTAAGAAATATTATAACAATGGTAGGTCTGAAGGGAAGGTACCACTTATAGAAAAATATGTTACATAGAAAAGATGCATCAATATATATAATATAATATATATGTAGATTATTAAGAGATAAATGTTGTCAAAGGTACAGAGAAATGGGAACAAAAAATTGGTATGGAAATTGATAATTCTACCCTGTTTAACGAAATATATAAAGTACAACAAATGATACTAAACTTGAGACTTTCAATTGAAACTTTTACTTTATATTCCCTCAAACAACAAACTGCTACAAAATATGGGTATTACACATGTTAAGGCAGTAGTTTGTATAATTTTTGCAGAGTCTTTGATTCATTACTTTTGGAATTGCCTATTTTAAAACAATTTTGGAATCTGCTAAATACTTGGTTATCAGATATTTTAAATAATGGAGCTTTGGAATTAACCCCTGGGGTGACCATTCTTGGTATTTTACCAAATGAAATTTAATCCTTAATATTTATTCCCTTTTTATCTGTTTTAACAAGAAATCGTACATAATATGTTGCAAGTGGACCAGTTGTCTTCCACTCTTAAAAATATTTAAACTAAAATTAAACGGAGAGAGAAGATAGAAAAAACTAGGGAGCCCCTGCACAAGTTTGAAAATACATCTAACAATATAGCACAAAATGAATAAATGTTTACTTAGTCAGTAGACAGGAAGAAGTAATTCAGAAGGTCTGAAAATGCACCCACCAATATGACATGGTTAATACAAACTTCTGACAAATTTTCAAGCATGTATCATTTTTTTATTGCAGAGAAAAGCTTAACGGAAATTGTGACTTACCGACGGAATGACTGAAAATTGACTTGTATACTGTATTTCTTCATTCAGAATGTGCAAAAAACTGTCTTTTGTTTATGGTGTCCTTGTAAATGTTTGTTATGTGTTATATCTAATATGAAAAAAAATTAGTCAATAAATTGATTTATAGACCTGGTAAGAGTATATTGACCTCGGACTCCACTCTACAAGTATTTCGATTTTGGATAAAACAATAATACTTCACTTTTTATTTGTAGAGGAAATAAGAGACGAGCATGGAACATGCGTATGTGACCGCTCACGACTGTATTACCGAAATCCATCTAAGATATGTTTACTAGCTGAAACGACATGCGATCAAATAGGACAAGAACTGGACGAATCTGGTAAATATATATTTTGTTTTCTTTTCATTAACTGAAATTGATATTAATTACAATTTGGTAAAATTAAGTCCATTTCGTCGAGAATCAATGATGCGAACTTTTCCTGGTCAGTGTTGCAAATATCTATGTCGTATGCTCTTAATTCATGAAACAACTCACATATGTAACTTAAATAAATTCCTCCTACAGTTTTTAAGTAAGAAATTGTTTTATTTGGCTCACTAAATGAGTCTCCTTGTATCACTCAAGGTGGTAGACAGACCTGGGTAGGATGATAACTCCTTTATCTTTTATTGGTATGTTATAGTAATTGAGTAAATGTTACGTATAATTACTAAATTATTTAGGAATTTCATGTTATTACTAGGTGATTTAGGAAAAACATGAATTTCCTAAAAAGTCTAATAATTTCCTGAAATTACTGAAAAAAATTTTGAATTTTACACATATTTACTGATTTTACTTTTGAAGAATAAACAGTCATACATCATGAAAATTTATGTATTCAACAAACCAAACATATTTTAGTAGTGTAAGTTAATGATAATATAGAATTATGTTCTTTATGACGATTACTTTTTTTACTTGTGGTACTGTTATGACACACAATAGACCAGCTTTTAGTTTTGTGGCTTTGTGCATTCAGATGTACAACAACATTTCAAAATATTTGTCAATCCCCGAAATTAATTGTTCTGTTACCGTTGAAGAATCCGAAATGTCGACGGTTTGAAAAGCAGCACTAGCGTTTTTTTCAAGAACACGGCAGAAATAGATTCTAGGAGTGTGAGCCATAAAACATGCCACATCTTATGGCAAGTTTGTCATGTCAAGTTGGACATAGAATGATCTTTTTCACATTAGTATTTATTGTATTTTAAAAAATTACTTAACAGTTATTTCTCAAACTTCGAGTTTTAAAGGTAAATGAATAAGGGTATGTTTCAGCATTTGTGTTGACATTCAAACCTTTGTTGTCCTACGATGTATCTTGTTTTTGTGATGACTTTCTACGTAAACTTTTGCAATGAAGCTGGGGAACTTGAGATTGTCAGCCGTTTTGACAAATTATTTATGAATGGATGCCTCGAGTGATAATATGGCTGACAAACCTTAAAATTATCAAATACGTCAATCTGACATTTTTTAATCACAAAAGCAGGAAAACAGCAAACACCTACAATGGCCAGGAACTACAATCACATGCCACAATTTACAAGCAAACTGCACCAGAAAAACAATAATGAAAACAAGAGACAAACATAAATAACGATAGAAACTCGGGATAGCCGGACTCGGAACCGGCACCAGCAAAAGCCAGTGGTAGGGTTAAACCGGTTTATGGGTACCCAAACCTCCCCTTTATCTATCCCGTTTCCCTATAGCATCCTAAACATGCGAATAAAACCCAATACAGTTAGACAACTAACTCAATGACCACTATCTTGGAACATAAGACAAAACGTAATTTTGAAAGAAGGGTCAAAGAGTGCTCGCCCCTAAACTGCCGGCTAGCTCAAGGAATCTAGTCTCTTGGTAAAACTACGGAAGAAAAATTAAACTCAAAACTCCCCGAAGGGTTTGGTAAAGAGTCTACATGTATTTCAGTAGACATCGGCAGTATCAGTGAGAGGCCAGTATATATGTAAAGTTTTCAGGTCACTGGAATCAAAAGCCAATTTAACGGATTTGTTCAGAATAGCTCGTCGATATCCACTATTACGTAAAGAATGTAAGTTACGTCCTAGCTTTTCTGGATTATTTATCAGTTTTATACATTTTTAACAACATTTCATAAAATCGAGGATGAGAAATGCCCTTTGTAATTAGCTGTTTGCGAGTCACGTCATATCTAGATATCAAATGTTCATATCATCTGTAAAACTTCTTAAAAGTATTTAATAATTTATGAAATCTGTAACCTTGTTGTAAAAGTTTGGATGTGAGAGTAAGGTTACGCTCATTAAAATCATCAAGGGTGGAACAAATGCGAGCGAATCGTACAAGTTGTGATATATACACCCCGTAGGATGGAGCTAGGGGAACGTCGCCGTCAAGAAAGGGGAAATCGTATATTAAATATGACATAAAACCTTGTATTTTATCTGCAAATCAGTTTTGAGAAAGAATAGCTATTTTTTTCAATTTAAGTTCAATTGAATTCTGGTACCTGTATTAATTCCAACAACTGAATTTGCAAATGAGCAAAAATTCACAGATTTCACGATATGACTTTTGTGTTCCAAGATTTACACTGCTGTTAATGCACATTAAGTTTATCAGGTCCCCCCTGAAACAGAGATTAGGAATCGCTTAGGAATTGCATCTAAAAATAAAGGTTTCAGTGCCTGGTTTATTCTCACGGCCATCCTATCAGCCTATGTCTCATGATTTCTTTATAAAATTCATCTGTAAATACCCTTTCCTTGCTTTCTTGAGCCACTTTTACATGTACATGTAAATAGCTTGGATCAAATATGAACAGTAAGATTTAACCTGGTGATTATTTTGTTGAAGGATTATAATGCCTTCTCAATATATTCCAAGATATTTCAGTCTCTATAATACATACCAAAACATTCTATTTAAATATAACAAAATGCTAAACATGTTTACAATATAGTATAAGGAAATTTAATGAAGAATTGTGAAATTTATTTATTTCAGTAAATGTGTGTAAAATTCTCAAAAAAGTTAAGTAGTTTCATGTAATAACTGACAAATTTCAGTAATTTCATTTGATTACTAGACCCTTTAGGAATTACATGTAATTCCTAAATTTTCAGTAATTTCATGAAATTATTAATTACACACATTTACTGTAACAAATAAAAGACAAGAACTGCTGTAAAAAGAAGTTAAACATTCAATTGATCATGAATTACATTCCTGTTAAAAATGCAAGCAATACCTGCATTAAAACAGACAGGCTTTGTGTGTTGTCTGACAATATTTAGATAAAATTAAATTCTAATATCTGCTGATATCTACAAACAATGTAATTCTTTCTACTGTGTTAAGAGGGAGATAATCCTACGTTCGGATTATATATTGTACCTAATTTTCCTGAAATTGTCAAACATTGAACGATATATCTTTTACAAAACTTTGATGCAAGGAATGTGTGGAGGTTCATTAAATCCCTAGTGTGTTTTTTATTTATTTTTTTTTTGTGTGTTTTTATTATTTTTTTTTTTTTTGTGTGTGTTTTTTTTTTGTGTTTCTTTTGTGTTTTTTTTTGTTTTTTGTTTGTGGAGGTTCATTAAATCCCAAGTGTGTTTTTTATTTATTTTTTATTTTTTATTTATTTATTTTTTTTCTTTGGTGTAAATTAATGGATACCTTTTTCATGTCGACGGAATTGAAGGAAATAGTATTGGCAGAGTAGCATTGTCATTTGTACTGCAATTGATCACCTAATGCATGCCTATGATACGTTCTATTAAAGACTTTTTCAGTGGCAGATGGGTGGCGTCCTATAATATTTTCATAAGGCGGCCCAAAACCCACTTTTTTTAAAAACCCTAGGGATTTTAAATATTTTTCAACCTAAGGAAAGAGGCCGGATCACCCCCGAAATCCGCCACTGTTTATATTTCTATGAAGCGAATGAGTAGAGTAAGTAAAATCCCAACAGTCAGTTGGAAACACAATAGTATGAAGACAATAACAACATCTGAAAGACAAAGAAACAACGACATCACACAAGCCGGGCACAACAAAGAAACAACGACATCACACAAGCTTGGCACAACAAAGAAATAACGACATCACACAAGCGGGGCACAACAAAGAAACAATGACATCAGACAAGCCGGGCACAACAAAGAAACAACGACATCACACAAGCCGGGCACAACAAAGAACCTACGACATCACACAAGCCGGGCACAACAAAGAAAAATTGGGATACACAGAAGAACAACACGGACTTTTAAATCAAAAACCGTGTTTGAGATCAGTTGTACCAGTAAAATAACAATCTCCTGTTTGTCAAAGACAGTCGCCATGTTGAAAATTTCAGGTAATGTATTCAAATCCAATGTTAAGGGCTAGCTAATATGGGCCGATTATTTTTAAATAAAATGGGGGAATAACAACATTGCCGAATAGAGTTGTCAAGAGCTGAAATCCAAGAGACAAGAAGACAAATCAAGTGGGAACCACCGGAAAATTTGTCGACCCAATTATCCTGACTTGCTGCAAGCATTTCAAAAGAAATGGTGGGTTAAACATGTTTTATGGTATAATGCACAATAGTACCTGTCAGTATATTATGTATTATGATAATGTCTGAATAGAATTGAGAACTCCTCAGATTTGGTATTTCTGTGCACTCGATAATATACTATGATTTTTTGTTTAATTTCACGTGTTTTTACCTGAAATCTAAAGGATATTAAATAAGTGTAAATTTGTGTTATACTGGTTGTCTCTTTGGACCCGTTATTGTTTGCTTTTAAATTCTTCGTATATTTCTATTTTTTTCCCGTTAATAATATTGTTACTACAATATTCCAGGTAATTGTTCACCATGTAAACCAGGCTATTTCAAAGATAAAAGTGGACCAAGCATATGTCAGGCGAAAACAAACATCACGTATGTATAGATAATGTCTAGATTATAATAATGTAACATGATTTATATGACCGTTGCATAGTAAAAAGACACCAATTATCAAAAACGGAAATTACTGTAACGCTACGGCACCGAGCTCTATAGGTCCTTTCAATTTCAATTATTGCATATGTACTGCATAATACTGATGTGGTCGCTTTTAGTGCGATACTTAAGATCCAGTTGAGCAATTTTAATCCTTTCTCGATTAAATTTTCTGTAAGGCGGGTCGAGCACCCGTGTCGTAAAGAGAGTCAGCTTGAACATTGGGGTATTAAGTGATCGGTATGTCCGTTCCCCCGTCTAACTTTTTTCCCTTCGTCCATCTGTTATAATTGAGGGTACCGATCTCTTATCCACTACTAAATAGATTTTCATGAAACTTTGAGACAGTCCTTGTGAAGTAATGTAGATGATCACTTATTATTCCAAAATGTTATTTGATTTATCACACTCCCGTGAACCGAAGATGGGGGAGGAACCATATATTTTTTGTTCTGTCTGTGTGTCTGTTTTTCCACAAACAAACACTTAAACATTGGGTATATCTTTTGAATGGTAAGTGATTGGACTTCGCATGTGTACTCCTGAAAGGAATCCCTTTTAAGCGATACCAGCATTTTTTACCCAATGACCTTGTCATATGAAGTGCTTTTAGGAAAAAAAATAAACATGAACATTGTGTATATTTTTTCAACGAGTAATGATATGGCTTCTATGTTTTGCATGTGTTTTCCTTATGGCAGAACATTTTTCGTGGTATCAGAATATTTGACCTTGAAACCTTATCATTGGCATGTGAACAACTGCATCATAAAAACTTTAACATTAGGTATATCTTGTGAATGGTAAGTGATAGGGCTCTCATATAATGCATATGCATTCCCCGGGGAAGACCTTTCAGTTGGTACTAAAATATTTGACCTCGTTGCCCTGGGATTTGCATGTGATTCTGGTAAAATTACTCCACTAATTGTTTTTTTTTCATTTTGTTCATTTAAAAATTCAAAATCTAATATGTGCAAAACCATGTTAAGTGTGCTTTTGTAAAAGTACGTAGAATTTTTAATATCAGATTTTGATGGGGCTTGTTTCCTTTGACTTCCTTTGAATCTGTGATTTTGAATTTTCTGATTTTAGATTCCCCCTTTCTCGTTCTTGCTTCGGTCATCGTTTGCCGATGTATTTGAAGTAAGCGCTCAGTATTGTGTTTACAAATTCTGAGGAACCTTTACCATTTCCGATCTCTAAGTTTCAAAAAGGCTTTCAAAACCTTGTTTTTATGTTGTAACTTTTTTCTTGGTATTGCGGATCCAAAAACTAGAACGTTTGTTTATAAACTTGTCTCTGATGCCAAATGTTGTTAGCAAATAATTGTTGCAAACATTTTAGGAAAAATAGATATTTTTACTAACATTGAACTATCACAATAAATTCATCAGAATCTTTTAATAGACAACAAAGAACATCCATGATTTGTTGTCACAGCTAAGAAAAAGGTTAATTTTAAACCTTTACAGATATTAGACCCGGGGTAGGGGGAGTAAAGCTGTGAATTAGAAATGAATGATACACTGAACTGATTTGAAGAAATGAGACTTACAATACCGTTCATAATGAATGTTTATTACTTATAGGGGATACTTAAAACAGCAACAATGTTCGGTAAATGATAAGATCATCCAGTTTTCATGGTATTTTTTATTCTGTTGACATTTCTAGCTGTACACAAGAACAAAAGCTTTTAGAAGGAGATACATCTGAAGACCGTGTATGTGTTGTCTTTTATACACAAACAGAAGAACAAACCACGTTGCCAACTATTACTTCAACGACGATAGTGCCAAAGCAAGGTAAGCTCTTTCTTGTAAGGTACAGGTATCATTCAAAACCGCGGTTTCCTGATCACTAATGATCGTTCAGCTACTAGTTCCTAGTCTTTCGTCTTATTTATGTTCCCTGGATGATTGCGGCATGTGATAGTAATTTTCATGCATAATAAATATTTCCTGTTTACCCTTTTTCTTTCATTAATAATTATTCTTGCTAGTGCCGGTACCAAGTCCCTCTTTTCTGTCTACGTTTGTCTTTAATCTCTCTATTGTTTATCTCGTTTTCTAAGTTCCCTTGTCCATTGTGGCATATGATTTTAATTTTCGGCCATTACAGGTGTTTTCTTTTATCTTCTGTTTATTAATGTAGTACATGAATAATGATGATATTATATGTAGTTTTTGCATAAAAACTACTAAGTACATGTGAACATAGACGAACTCTATTATCAGAGCCAAATACAAAGCTTCGAAATACTTTTAGCAAATTCTAGCAATTTTAAATACTTTTTTTAGTCTTCGTGGCAACAGTCTTTTTTTAACTCTAAAAAAGCAATGTGTTGTACACATGCTAGAAAGTTCCCATCATGTTCTAAATCAGTACTTCAAATTTTCCCGCCGATTTCGTCTGACATGGAATCAGTGGCCTTCTTCTAGAAATCCGAGATGTTTCCATCTATATCTATATTTGTCGTACAATTTTTGACGAGAAAATAATGATGTAAGGCATTATATTTCAATTTTCCAAACAACACATTTGGAAGGATTGTTTCTTTTTGTTTGAAAAAGTGTGAGATATTACATACTGGACTTCGTCACAAATACAAGATTAATCTTAAATTTTAAGGTGGCACATACTTTCATTTCTAGCTACCTCGCCTGCATTGGTTAATGGTTACTTATGTATCTCAGTTTTCATAAATTGTGCATTAGATATGACAGCTAGCGTGATAAAATAAAAAAAGGCTTGACAACTCATTGATATGTTTCCGGTTCATAGTTGTAAAAGAATCTGAATATGTGTAATTATAATCACAATGCAACATAAATTGAATATCGAAGCAAAAAGTGAAAAAAGGGAACATCAACGGTCCAATACAAGAAAAATGCAACACAAACATAGACAACTTCAAAAAATGTAATAGAAAGACACAAAAAATCAAGCTTTAGTAGTGTGAAACCTAAAATAAATAGTAATGGTGCATTACAAAAAATGTATATGATACTCCGCCACGTTTCAAAATAATCAACGTTTCAGGAACTGCTTGGACATCAAAACCCAAAATCAATCCTAGCCTTTGTTTTGTCGTAAACAATAACATACCACCTTGAAGACAGAATGCTATTTAATTCAAAAGTTATCAGTTTGAAACCTTAAAATTCAAAAAATAATTCAAACTTTCAAAGAGCATTACGTCAGAACCCCAGACCGCTTAATCCAAAGTTAAACAATAAAATACTCGGTTTTAAAGCAGAATGTCATTTCATTCACCAGATATCAGTCTGAAACCCGAAATTCGCCAAATTTCACAGTCTAAAGGGATATAATATCAGAATACCTTCAACCTTTAATCAAAGTTTTACTTTGCCTCAGTGTTTTGGTAAACAACTTTTATACCATTATACCAAGTATGAACATTGTTTGTAACGTTGTTCACGAGTTATTTGTCGAAAATTCATAAATTTATACCATTAAAACTTCACAAACTTTTCTGGTAAATAAATCAAGTTAAACATAATATTTGGTAACGCACACGATTGCATATCATAAATTCTACAAGAAGTTAGATTTTCTAAAGTAAGAAAAGGGTTATAATTGATCAAGTTTTTATTTGCTTTTTTTTTTGCCTCTTTTGTAGGGTTAAGTACAAGACATATTGTACTGTAAGTACCTCTCTTGCATTCTTTATACTTACATCAATATTGTCATTATTATATTGTAATACTGTAACTTTTTAACTAATTTCTATTTTGCGGATAGGTCGTCTATTATATAAATGAGGTAATTTTATATGTAATTGGAACAACGGCAGTAGAATACCGAAAGAACAAAGGGGTGAAATTCACAAAAATCGAAGTCCAAAGACAGAGCCAAAACGAGAACACAGAAAACAATGACGTAAGACACAAAAACAATGACGTTAGGCAGATACAAAGCACAGAACCAGAAATTACAACATTCAGAACAAAGGCACTCACAGTGTGAACTCCAGTGAAACTGAGAGTGACATCAGGTGCTCCGGAAGGGTAAGCATGTCCTGCTCTGT
>MJUU01025077.1:57436-68526 GCA_002080025.1 Modiolus philippinarum
ATAGCTTAGATTTCGAACGTCCATCTTCGTCAATATACAATAAAAGATGTAGGTACGAAGCTGAAGTAGGTGTTTCAGTTGTTTCTTTAATTCCAAGCTCATTTAGATAGATCTGATGTAAATAATCCTTAAATTTAGGATTATTAAGAGAAAGTACATCGTCTTTGTAGCGGAAACTGAAATTAAAGGACTGGGCTAAATGTTTTTGTTTTCTTTGAATAAACCCTTGTAAAAATTTGGCCTTGTACGAGTAAAGGAAAAGGTCAGCTAAAAGCGGCGCACAGTTTGTTCCCATAGGAATCCCTATTGTCTGTTGGAAAACACGACCTCCAAATTCGACAAAAATATTGTCGATCAAGCAAAAGTTAGGAAGCACAAATTTTGGTTTTATTCCTTTTATTTTTTATACGACCGCAAAAAAAAATGAGGTCGTATAATGGTATGGCCCTGTCGTCGTCGTCGTCGTTGTCGTCTGTAGACAATTTTGGTCAATAACTGGACCAATTCCTCTGAAATTTTTACTCATTTTTACTCAGTGTACCTTGGCACAAAAGGAAGGCTGGGTATGGTTTTGGTTATTTTGGCCCCGCCCGTTGTTAAAAAAGGGGCCAAAAAGGGGCAAAATTGGGTGTTTTCACTTATTTGGTGGTAGAATATTTATTATCTATCAGATTTTGATGGGGTTTCTTTCAGTTTGTTCCTTATTAAATTTCCTATCTGCAGTTTGTCAACGGATTTGACGTGGCATGTGCCGTTCATGATATAAATGGGGTCCAAAAGGGTCGAATTTCAAAAATTTTATTTTCTTTATTTTTAGTCCGATTTTGATGCCGTTTTTTGCAATTGATTCCTTATGAAAAACAACCATAGTGCTTAACTATCAGATTTTTTCGTGTTTCTTTTCTGAGTTATTAGGGGCAAAACGGGGCCAAAAATGCAGATTACATTATATTTTAATTTTTCATCATATTTTGACGAGATTTATTTTCATTTGGATTCCTCTTGATGTAAGATTTCAGCATTATGCCAACGGATTTTGCGTAGCTTTTACTGTTTCCGGGCTATATGGGGTCAAAGGGGACAAAATGGCAATTTTTCGAAATATGTAAAATCTTTTATTTTTCATCGGATTTTTATCGGATTTTTTTCTTTTGATTCCTCTTGATATAAGTTTATTGGGGGTCAAAGGGTCTGAAATTTTCAAAATATCTTAAATCTTTAATTTTTTTTGTTGGATTTTAATGGGTTTGTTCCTTCGGATTACTCGTATAATATTAAAGTAGTTTGTTGACTGTTGACCAATTTGGCATATCTCTTACTATTTCCAAATTATATAAGGAATCATAAGCGCTAATTTTTATTTGCCTTAGTATGTGTGCAGATAATTACTGGGTCAAGCTTTTTATTGTGTCCATTTAATTACTGTATCAAGCTCTTTACTGTGTCCTCATCAATTTTGAATTACACTTGTTCAAATTTTAGTGTTCGACATGCTGCGGTCGTATCATGCTGCGCTTTGCGAAGCCCTTTATTACAGAATGTTGATATTAAGCCAACTTAAAAATCCAGTATCGAAACCCTTTCTTTGCACATTACGCCATGTTTCTTCTATGAAATACAACGCAGTGCTCATTTTGTGAGTAAAACTATAACCAGAAGTCCATTATTAGTAGAAGTTTGCAACTCGTTCAATATGTTTTGTGACGGCGTTGTCCCCAGATTGGACCGTTATCAGTAAAATTGTCTACGGGTGGTTCCTCCAATTCTCGTTCGTATAGTATGGAATGATAGGTAAAAGTGTTATCACAAGAACAAGTACTTGTTAATTAATCACAGAAAGATTTCGTATAATAATCATAGTTTGAAGGGATTTGTAGCAAGATTGATATGGAGATTTGAAAATGAAAAAAAAAAATTATATACTGTATAGTGTTGTGAATGTTGATTTTCGAGAAAACTATACAAGAAACGGTCATCGAAAAGAATCTGGAATTATGAACAGTGCCACACAGATTTGTAACCATGCGCTTATATTATAATTCACGCGAAAGCGTTTAGAAAACTTTATTTTCTTGTTTAAGATGCGGCATGAAAAACATTCAAATATTTGTCGAGACAATCTTTGCGACCCTACTATTTTACAATAAAAGTAGGTAATCATTGTTACGCTTTCTATTGCTTTAATACAAAATATAGTTATTTTTTAACTTCACCAAAATTAATTCCGAAATATTTAGCATACTAGCCATAATTCTAATGTCGGTATATTGATAAACAAAACAAAATAATATAAGAAAAATAAAAAAGAAACAATGCATCCTTATTATTTCAATATACATGTACTTTCTCTAAAAAGAACAAAACTTGCTACATTGGACTTTTTTGGCTTTATTTGAGTTTTATATAGAGACATCCGTTAATAATCGGTTATCTATTATCATATTTATCTTAAAACTGACGGGCTAGAGACTGACACGCAGCGAATATAAATTGTCCCTGTGGATATTGCATATATTAACTGTACCCATAATGCAACATTTATTTTCTGGCCATGAATTAGTAACTCGAATAATTCAAGCCCTCTCCGTATCCGATTCTCTCCTTCTACTGTTAATGTAGCGATCGTAGTGAGTCGAATATAACGACTGGATTATTCGGGTTAATGAATTAGATACTATTTTTTGTCTTCTCGTGCGAAATCGTTTGAATCACAGCAGTAGTCTGGGGACAACGCCGTCTACTGATGTATTACGAGTTGCTGACTTCTACTAATAATGGACTTCTGCTATAACCTACGCCTATTAGGTAACTGAGAATCAAAACGAATAATTCAAAGACAATGGCAAAATTGGAAAAACTAAGAAAGAAAGTCATAAAATCAGCACGCCGCAGAAAAGAGAAAAATGAAAACACACACACACATACAAAGATGAAGATCACGGACCCACCAGACCAGGTGCACTGTTAGAGTAAGTATCTCATGTAACTTATATGACATCCACCGTGTTATACTGGTCAAATACGTTGTAAAGTTAAATCTGGTAGAGAAAGCAACAATTAAGCTTTAAGAGGGAAACATCTGTTGTAATCTGGGAAACGGATATCCCATAGCATTTTGCAAGATGGGGATGTTCCCGTCAAACTCCTGGAGTGATGACATTAAGTTATGGGTTTCATACCTTCGTTAAAGTAGCCTATTTGAGAGCAAACGGGCTTGATCAAGGAAGTCACTGTATCGACTGATCAAATTGATGTTTTTAGCCAACCATTTTAAACCTAAAACAACATAATATATGTATACTAAAACGCTGTGTGAGATAGTGTTTTTCTATATACCCTAAATGATGACTTAATTCACATCTGGTGTTTTATTTTGATTTATAAAACTTAATACTTTGTCCTGCAGAAATTTAATATGCAGTTGTGACATTTCTTTTAGATTTGGTGTATTGGGCAGTTTAATTCTATTGATCATAATATTAGGTATACTTTGTGCACGGAGAAAATGTGTTAAAAAGAATGAAAGGCTGAAAACAAATACACGCGAAGGTAAGTATTACACTTTTACATTTTTATTGACATTGACAAAATGTGAACCAGAATTTTAATAAAAAATGTTAGAAAGGGGAAAATATGAAATAAAAAAACTAACTAGCTTGTAACGAGTAGCCATATGCCCCCCCACCGCACAAAAAACTTTAAATCCCATATCAGACTACCATTGAAAAAAAAATTGGGCAGGGGTTCCCCTTGTATTCTTGTTAATACATATTGCTGAAATCGTGAAAAATTCTACTTAGTAACATTACATACCTTACTGTGATGGCTGTTTTCTTTTCAAACAGTTTTGATCCTAGCAATATATATTACTTAAATTATAAACAGAATACATTTTTCAAAAATTTTAGATTTCTTTTTTTGGTTTCCATGGTAACCTAAAGCTCCATTCCATTTCAACTCATTTCAGACCACCATTCCAAAAAACAATTCAGCATGGATTCCCCCATAACTTAAGGAATAAATATTGCTGAAATCAAACATTTCAAGTTCTCCTTGCAAAACAAAGTTGGGCAGGGGTTTCAATTTTAATGTAAGTAATACATATTGCTGAAATAAAACAATCAAAGTTCCTTTATGCAAAAAAACAAATTGTGGCAGGTTTATAATCAAGTTAATATAGTAAAAATAATATAAAGCAAAATACTTTTTTTCTAAATTTCTGTTTTCTGGTTTGGTTTCTGTGGCAACTGAAAGCTCCACTATCCATTAAAACCCATTTCAGACCACCATTCAAAAAAATTGGGCAGGGGTTCCCCTTATAATTTAAGTAATACATATTGCTAGGATCAAAACTGTTTGAAAAGAAAACAGCCATCACAGTAAGGTATGTAATGTTACTAAGTAGACTCTTCAAAAATAATAAGTCTTTGAGAGTTTCAGGAATTTTACCAAAATTAAAATTTTTAATTCTATTTTTTTAAAACTCAATCATTCTGTGTAGCTTTGAACAGTGTATAAATTGATTACCTTTCTTGGTTTTATTATCTCCCTATTTTAAAATTTTGACTTCTCATTACATCTCATATTTAGGTCAAAGACACCCAAAAAAGTATTTTGATATACATATTAAAACTAATTTGACGTATAGTAAATGTTTCAGTAAGAAAAGGAACATTTCTATTCAAAAAAATATAACTTGTTGCTATTTTTGTTATTAATTTTATACCAAACATGAGATGTTATGCTTAATATCCCGCTTTTAATTTCAAAAATGTTGAATTTTTATTATAGATATTATAATATTATAAAATTTGATATCTAAATATGGCGTTACTCGTAAACAGCTTATTACTGAGGTGATTTCTAATCCTCGTTTTTTACGGAAATGTTGTTAGAAAATGCCAGAAAAGCTGGTAACTTACATTCTTTACGTTATAGGGAATATCGACAAGATATTCTGCTTGCATCCGTTAAATTAGCTTTGAGACCTAATGAACTGAAAATTTTGCTCACACACTGGCCTCTCACTGATACTGCCTATGTCTACTGAAATTTATGATGATTCTTGACCAACCCTTCGGGAAGTTTTGAGTTTGATTTTTCTTCCGTAGACTAGGCCCCTGAAGCTAGCCGGCAGCGTAGTGGCGAGCACCCATTGACCCATCTTTCAAAATTAAGTTTTTTTTTTTGTTTTTGTTTTTTTCTTTCAAGATTGTGGTCATGGAGTTAGTAGTCTACCTCTATTGGGTTTTATTCGTATGTTTATTATACTATAGAGAAACGGGACAGATAAAGGGGAGGTTTGGGTACCAATTAACCGGTTTAACCATACCGCTTGCTTTTGCTAGTGCCGATACCAAGTTCGGCTGTCCAGAGTTCCTATCGCTGTCTACCTTTGTCTTTTGTCTTATTCGTGTTCTTCATGTGTAGTTCCTTGGCAGATTGTGGCATGTAATTATATTTTTCTGCCATTGTAGGTGTTTCCTGTTATCCGTTTTTTAGATTTGTTTTACCCGTTGGGGACTTGGTATTGCCTTGCAATACAAGGCACACTTGTTCTATTTGGACCCTTTTGATAATTTGTTCTCTATCAGCATTTACTCGTTATTCTATTAATGGACTTCCAAATGTTTTGATTTGATCTACACTGATGAGTCATAAAAAAAACAACAACAGTAGAACACCGAAGGAACAAGGGAAGTGATGATTACAAAAATCGAAGTCCAAAGACATGGCAAAAACGGCAACAGAGAAAAACAAAGACAAAACAAAGACGTGAGACAGCCACAATGCACGGGAATAAAAAGGACGACATAAAGAATTAAGGCATTCATAATGTGAACTCCCATGAAAACCGGGAGTGACAGGTGCTCCGGAAGGGTAAGCATGTCCTGCTCCACTAGCGACACCCGTCACACTATCAGTGAGGTATATATTGTTTTGAAAGTTCTGATTTGAGGCTAATTGGAATTACCATTTTCTAACCCTAAGAGAAAACCAATAAAAATCCATGGTACATGTTACTTCTCTAACCCTCAAACAGTACCAAGGTAAAAATTTGAAAAGCTGTTGTAAGTCTCTTGAGTATTCAATATTAACCAGGACAACCAGTAGCACGAACATAATAACGTAGACAAAACTAATATCTTACAGTATGATATACAAGACAACACAAAAAACTAAAACCAACGACAGTGTGAACTCCCATAAAAAGCGAGAGTGACATCAGACATGAGACAGCCACAATGCACGGGAATAAAAAGGACGACATAAAGAACTAAGGCATTCATAATGTATACTCCCATGAAAACCGGGAGTGACAGGTGCTCCGGAAGGGTAAGCATGTCCTGCTCCACTAGTGGCACCCGTCACACTATTAGTGAGTCAAATTGTCGAAATGCGCATATACAGAAAATAAATAGTAATTTCGGTATTTTGTTATTAGTCCAATTCCGGCGATAGCCAAAGGGGACTTTAGGTTTGCAATCCGTCCGTCTGTCTGTCCGTCCGTCAGACTCGCATCAGTTTTTGATCAGATATTGATCTGATATTATGTATGTGAGTCTACCTTAATGAGTTACAGATCAAGTTTAAGTTTGTTTCCGGTCCACTGATTTTTCACAGAGTGATGGGCCTTGGACTTAGAAAATTTTAGTAAAATTTCAGTATTCCGCATTTTTTTCTAAACCGGTGCAGGTATTGATCTGATATTTTGAATGCGAGTCTACCCTAATAAGTTACAGATCAAGATGAAGTTTGATTCTCGTCCACTGCTTTTTGAGGGAGTTATGGGCCTTGTACTTAAAACATATTTTACCATTTTTGCATGTGTGATAAAGCCTTGTCTTACCGCTAGGGGAATTGGTATTGCCTGCCATACAATCCACACTTGTTTGATATTAATCACGAATATATGATACATTGATATTGTAGCGATTGTGGATTGGCAAATATATATGATCATGTTGTTCTCTGTTTTTAAGGCCAGGAACACACAGAGACAGCATCATTTAATACAAAAAAGGGTAAGTTGAACGGTAATGTGTTTAGATTCTTACAGATCTTATAATATGAATTACTAAAGTCTATATTTTGCTGAGAAATCTCTTCCCTTTTGTATTAGTTAAGTAGAGCGAAAGTTCTGTTTATTCACAATATATCACACAAATATCGAAGCAAAAACGCAGAAGAGGGAAAAAAAGCACGCCAATATAAATAATGGATATCATCTCCGAAAATTGAAGTTTTGGGGAAATTTAGTTTTTGTTCAATCTGTAATTTCACATTGAAAATGTTTATTGAATGCAAAATGATAGGGCTCTCATTTCATGTGACTACGTGTATTTCTGCGAACCTTTCATTCGATACCATAATAAAATACCTTGTGATTTGACCTTTTTAAAAATGTTTAACTTGGGGTTTTGATTTAATGCATAAACATGTTTTCATATTTCAAATATGAAATCCAAGTGAAAAGAACTTTTAAAGAAATCTTGAAATCATATTATGACCATTTAAAAAACCACAATTTGGCATGTCTTTTAAAAGGTTGACGTTTTCATATTTCACAAGTTTATTTCTTGTGGTAAGATATTTTAAATGACATCAAATATTGATTTCTTATCGCGACGTAGTCATGTTTCCCTTTTCAAAAACTCCTAATGGAACTTTGATATGTTAACTCCTTTTGGAAAGATCTATCAGGAAATACCAGGATATTTCCTCGTAGGGTGTGCATTATTTTTTTTCATCATGTAAAGATTCCCCGATCCAGTTTAAAGTCATTTTATATTAAAATAAATTCTTTAAAGACCAAAGCATTGCAAAATAGTTATATGAAGAACTGAAATTAACTTCATATGTGGTATTTTGTAAATTTGTTTAAATTATATAAATTCATATTATTATATAGATAGCGGTGATTTATCGAGTTTTCTCAGTTAAATAAATGTCATATTGTTACCGGTGAAAATAAAGAATCTCTTGTCACCGGATGACGTCTTAATGAAGCGACGTCACAATATCTCTTCCATGTCGTCGTCAAGTATACAAATGGCGTATTGAAATGAAAATAATAATCCGCATCTAAAATCTCGGTTTTTGAGTAGAAAATCTATATAATAAAAAGCATAACTAATCGACCATCATGAATATAAAATAAATGTCACTCGTGTCGATCAATGTAGTGAATTAAATTCGTTGCAGAACAAAGTTCCGCAACTCGTTTAATCCTTCGACGTTGTTCGGCATTCGCGTCATTTTTATTATACGACCGCAAAAATTTTTGCGGTCGTATAATGGTATGGTGCTGTCGTCGTCGTCGTCGTCGTCGTTGTCGTCGTTGTCGTTGTCGTCGTCTGTAGACACTTTTGTTTTTGGCCAATAACGTAAGTTCCAGATGATCAATCCTTGTGAAATTTTTACACAATGTTCCTTGGTACAAAAGGAATGCTTGGGTAAGTTTTGGTCATTGTGGCCCCACCCGTTTTAAAAAAAGGGGCCAAAAGGGGTTAAATTAGGTGTTTTCACATATTTGACTGTAGAATCTTTATTATTTGTTGGATTTTGATGGGGTTTCTTTCAGTAAACTCCTTAGAAAATTTCCAATCTGTAATATGCCAACGGATTTCACTTGGCATGTACCGTTCACGAGATAAATGGGGCCCAAAAGGGGCGAATTTCAAAAATTTAATTTTTTTATTTTTAGTCCGATTTTGATGCAATTTTTATCAAAGGATTCCTTATGAAATATTTACATAGCGCTCTACTATTAGATTTTTGGTAACTTGCTTCCTTACCCAGCTATGAGGGGCCAAAGGGGGCCAAAATCATAAATTTACAGATAACCTTAAATTTTTATTTTTCATCGGATTTCGATGGGATTTTTTTCTTTAGATTCCTCTTGATGTAAGCTTTCAGTAGTATGTCAACGGATTTGGCGTAGCTCTTACCGTTTCCGAGCTATGAGGGGCCGAAGGGGGCCAAAATCATAAATTTACAGATAACCTAAAATTTTTATTTTTCATCGGATTTTGATGGGATTTTTTTCTTTGGATTCCACTTGATGTAAGCTTTCAGTAGTATGTCAACGGATTTTGCCTAGCTCTTTCTGTTTCCGTGCTATAAGGGTTCACAGGGGCCAAAACTGCAAATTTGCAGATTACCTAAAATTTTTATTTTTTATCGCATTTTGATGGTCTTTTTTCTTTGGATTCCTCTTGATATAAGCTTTCAGCAGTATGTCAATGGATTGGGCGTAGCTCTTACCGTTTCTGCGCTATAAAGGGTCAAAGAGGAATCATAAGGAGTCATAAGGGCCAATTTTTATTTTCCCTAGTTTGTGTCCAGCTAATTTCTGGGTCAATCTCCTTATTGCGTCCTTCTAATTATTGTGTCAAGCTCTTTCGTTTGTCCATACTCGCTTTAAATTACACTTTTTCAGATTTCAGTGGACGACATGCTGCGGTCGTATCATGCTGCGCTCGGCGTAGCCCTTTATTGATATTCACGACGGTCAATTAGTTATACTATGATTAATTTCCTCACACATAAATGACCCTTAAAAATGAATTGTGCTGAAAGTTTTTTTTTTTAATTTGATGTCATTCCTCTGGTATCAAGGTTTCACCAACAATCTCATTGAAATATTAACAATTTCTCTGCCAGAGGGCCACTAAAGTGGCCCTACTTTTTGTATTCAATATCGCCAGAGGGCCAATAAATTGCCCCATCTAATAATAATAGTTAAAATCAAAATTATGCAAATTAACCCCCTATTGGTCACAAAAACTTGTAGTTCACTTGTTGAAAAATTGATGTTTAGTGATAAACAAAACAACGTTGTTGCCATATAGACGTATCCTCAATGTGACGTCAGATGAACGGTGACGTCACAGACATGAAACTTGCTTCCCGCCACTGGCAAATCGAGTTTTTCAACAGGAGAATGAAGATTTTGACCAATTACAAGCAATGCAGGACTAGGGAAAATGCCACGTTTGGTGTCAACCCAATTTATCATTTCATGCATACGCTAATGTAATGAAAAAACAATTTACATAGAGACAAACATGCAAGATAAATGGATAAAAGCAGAGATGCTAACTGGTCCCATCTGAGGAAAAATAGGAGTATTGACACCACGAAACCGGGTCTTCTCACGGGTGGGAGTCTCAGGTCGCTCAAGAAGCTCTAGGAGTACAGATACTTTTAGGCTTTTGTATCAAACCATCACGTATATCTGTCAAGATCAGCCATTTTTATCAATCTGATATCAGACAAACTTGTGCTTTTCAAACGGGATTTTCAAGCTTGCAAGTGATCAATATATAAAAACCCACCAATATCAGTCTCGACTACGAAAAAATTCAAGATTGGAAAAGATCGGTATTTTATTACAGGACCAGTGAGCAGATTTTTGGCAAAAAATCGGAAAAACTCCGCTGAAATCGGAGAGGTTGGCATCTCTGACATTTGTAATATGAATCTTTTGATTTTGCTTTGGTGCAATACGTGCTTAAGTCAATAACTTATAAACAGACTAATATTATTGCTCAGAGTACAGTGAATCTTTTTGACATCAGGACAAAACACCATTTTTGTAACTAGTAATTCTGAAAGGCGACAAGACGACTTAACCGTCATGCCATTTATTTACGACATATTTATTCCATCGGCATCTATAGTAAAGAGTCATTGGTGCCACACAAATATGTTTGTCATGTTTGTCTTGGTAATAATGCAAATGTTGGCTTGAACCAATGAAAATTCTGTTCTGTTCTACAAATCGAAGTATCGTAGTTTATCTAGTACAATAAAAACTAAATTGCAAGCTATTCTTAGCAGATTTTGGATCAATATGAGACTCTGCAGGAAAAATAAACCTAACCACGCCTTTAAAGTTGTCTTTGTCAAAAGTATAAATTTCCTTCAAATTGGAATTCCATTGAAAGTTTTTGTAGTTGTAGCCATTTCTGGAAATATAACAAATTTCAGAATTAATTAAGTCGAAACTACAGTTGAAGGAAAGAAATAATCTACCTATGATCCATTTAAAATGTTGTAAGGCACCATTTGATTTTCGGGGGGGG